>PYHW01009542.1:3792749-3833677 GCA_013186435.1 Turdus rufiventris | reverse complement strand
GAGAGGAGAGGAGACACACTTGTTATAACTTCCTCCTGGCTTTCCTCTACTGTTAGGAGAGGAGGGGAGGGAAGAGTGGGAAGGAGGATCTGCACAGCCGAAGTGAGAGCCAGCACTGGAAACTAATGTCATGTATTTATCCACTCACATTAAGTATGGAAGAAGCAGTCACAGTTCGTGTTCCCTTGGCACTCTTGAAATTCTTTTCCTTTCCATCTTCCAGAGGGTGACAGAAAATAGCAGTTACTGACAAATGCTGGGGGAAAGCACAAGACCTAACCAATAAATATTATATGCTTCCATACCTCTAACACTCTCCTTCAAGTCTAAACAAAGTAAATATGAGAATCCTCATTGGAAGTCATGGAAGCTGCCAATTCCTATCAGAAAGGCAAATAAATGAATTTTCTTGATGCTTCCCTTCATTTCTTTAATAATCTGATTAAAAGTTGGCAAGTAGTGACACAGCAGAACATGTTCATTTGTCCACACAAGCTAGCCTTTCCCTTGTCAAATGCCCAGGTGTGAAGGGAAGTAGTCACAGCCTGTGGGAGCACTGCCCTGGCAGTGCCCACACTGGAGGTACCCAGCAGAAATGCTCCTGAAGAAATAAGGCTTCATCATCTTGTCACTTAGGGCACATTACTTCTTATACAAAAATGACATCTAGAAGTATTCCTATGTGAACCTGGTGTGAAAAGTTACTTTTACCATTTTGAGCACCGACATTTTCCTCTCCAGATATTTGCTCTCAATCTTTTTTAGCTTGTTATCTGGATGTGTTTTTCTCAAGGACAGTTTCTCAGTTCTATTCAATAGCGGGTCTATTGCTGCCTCCTTTAGTGCCTTCTCCATATAGACTAGATTGGTTTTCCATATGAAGTCAAAGAAACATTGAACCACATCACAGCTTGGCTACTGTCAATCCTACCAGTTGTTGATTATTTAAATTTTGAGCAGTTTTGCTGAGATAACATATTTTTAATCACTTCCTATTCAAGGTGCTCACTTCCACCGCCAGAGACCCAGATATATCTGTCACTCCTTCCTATCATTGTTGCTGCTCCCATAGCCCTTACCTTAACTTTCTTAACTTTTTTTTAACTCATTTTTACTTAATTTTTTAAAAAAAGAAGAACATAACATACTTCCCCTTGCATCTCTCTTCTGCTCTTTGTGAAGCTCTTTACCTTGGGCATAAGCATTCTCTTTTTTTTTCTATGCCAAACTTCTTGTGGGATCTCATTCATGTATCTTCATAAATCTATTTCCTTCAAGGATTCCTTCTTCATCAGGTCCCTCACAATGAAATCTTGACTCCTGCTCTGCTAAAACTGACTTCAAAGTTTCTCAACACATAAGTAGTGAACAGCAACCTCCTGAATCTCTGTCCTCTTCTCTGAACCCAGTATATTGGAGAACATGAAAGAAACAGGATTCTTCTCCCAAACAGGTCTATTCCAGGATTTTTTCCCCAAATATTACTGGAGTGCAAGCCAATCTAAACTTAAACAGCAAGTGGATGATTTTAGAGACTTAACTAGCACAACTCAGAGCCAGGAATTAGGACCTGCATGTATGTGATCAATTGGAAATGTTTTTGCAGAGAACACACACGAAGCCTGTTACTGAATGTGCTGTAATCAAACAAGACTCAAAAGCTAAGTGCAAGTGCTTACCTCAAGAAACCATAGTGGGGCATCAAATACCAGAGAGTTTGAAGTCACCACCCTGAATAGTCACAGTTCGACCTCTGGGTGCAAAACAAGGAGGACAGTGTGCCTTCTCATTTCCCTTCTAATACCTAAGGTATCACTTCACACAATTACTGAGTACTACATGTGCAAAATGAACCACACATCTCCCTTCAAAGGACGTGCTTTTTGCAGGAGCCCATAAAAATTGACCTGATTATTCACCACATTCTCCAGCACAAACTACCCAAAGCTTCAGCCTGTGGCCCTGCATGCATCTGCTCTGTGTTGTCTGCTAATTGAACCACAGACGTGCTGAAACAGTCAGCTGGAAAAGAGCCACCTTATCTTTGTGCTCCAAAAGAATTTTTAAAAGGAAAAGGAAACTCCTGTTGTGAATTATGAGAATGAGAATCCTTCAAATACTGTTAATAGAGTGATAAGAATTACCTTTTATTCATGTCTGTAATACTCCTATCAGCAAGGACTTACCCTCTCTCCCTAAGCTTCAATTTAAGATGTTTTTTTATTTACAGAATTACTTTCCAGAAATACATATTAGCACATTTTTTCAAAACAGATAAACACTGCCAAAATAATTACTAAACACATCTTTCCCTGCAAAGCCAACCAAGGTCTCAGTTCTGAAAACTTGTGTTATTAATGAATGGCACACTGCTGCAAACTAATTGTATGTAAAGTCAATGGGTGCATGTTTAAGAATTTTAATTACTGTTCTGTGATTGCTTTATATTCAATACGTAACATAAAGGTAACACAGCCTTTATGATGATAAGCCGTTTAATTAGAAAGCCAAGATAAGAAAAAAATGCCTTTAAGTTACAATTTGTTCATGCTGGCCATGCGATAACTTGAGTACATAGTTTTCCTTGGTATTTTAAAATATGAAAAGCTAATTCTACCTAAACCTTTGTTTCCTCACACTACTTGAACTGCTTTATCTGCCATTTTCCTCTCTCTCTTACGGGTGTCAACAGCACAGTTTAATTAGATCACACACCTCAGTCTCAGGGTAGGTCCAGGCGAGCCCCGCGCTCCAGGGCCAGTGCGAGCTGAGAGCAGCCTGGATCGCGCGCTGGCCACGGAGCACTCACCCTTTCAGCACACTGCCTCTGAGGATGGCCATTGATTTCCTAGTTATTATGAACATGAAATTATTGAATGACAGATGATAGAGTGTTAGGTCCTACAAGTATTTTCCCAAATGGGTTATCCAGCCAGTGTTGCCGTGGCAACGAGGCTGTTTGACAGCGCTTATGACAAAGAAGTCTTTGCTCAGAATTCAGCTACAAAAGAGCTCCTTGCTTCCTACCTCATCCTCCCTGGTTTTACCCAGCATCTCCTTAATGCCTCCCCAGCCTGTGCCTCCAGTTGGCTGCTCTAACACCAGCCAAGGCATGGAACTGCTGCCAGAATTAGTCCTTCAGGGGAGCACCCTGCCCATGATGGGACATGACAATTCTGCCTAATATAATGTCTATTCTCCTAAGATAAAGTATTAAGTCTTACAGTCCTGAATCCACTTGCAGCACAAGTTCTGCATCAGAACACACAACTGAAAGCCTAGGAGGAATCACACTCACAAATCAGCCATTGCCTTGCACAGTTAAAAGCTATATAATTTCGTCACCTTCCAGCCATGATTCTTTGTTTTCTTGGTGTTTTTTAACCCCTTTTTCTACTAGCAGGACAATGTCTGAATGCTTTAAAATAAAACCCAGTTACCCACCTTCTCCAAGTGCTGTCATATTTGCTCAAACTTTCTGCTCATTTCAGAAAATGCCTCTCTTTTGAGTTTCTGACTCCCAAAAAAAGCTGTTTCACAATTCCAAAATTACAGGCAACAACAGGTTATTTCACTTAAACGGACTCACCCACCTTTTAATTCACTGATCAGTTTTCCAGAAAGACAACGACTTTCTGGAGGGGGAATAATGAGAGGGAATAACTGAAGAACAGCATGAAAAGCCCAGGCTGGCTGCGGCAAACTACCATAAAGCTGCAGCCAGAAAGCTTCATGTGCCTGGGCTTTGCTGCCCAGGTTGGTAATTACTCTTCACCACACACAGTTACCACCCTTTTCCACTCTGTCACAGTCCACAATAAATTTTGCTATACTTTCTTCCCATGCTGGGTGGAGATGAGCAGCATCTCAGCTGCCATTGCTGGAATTGTGATAGGTGGGTAGGAAAAGATTTATGAAATCTACTTACATTTTCAACAGGCATCAAGTAACTTTGGCAGAACTTGGAAAAGTACACCTGGAAAAGCCGGAATAGGCCCCGTTGTGAAAATATAAGTTAAAAATGTGCCCAGATATTACCCGATATCCTTAACAAATGAGAGGGTTTTTTGAAAATCTATCCCAAAAGGTGTGGTTTCTGTCAAGGTGGAAAAAGTACAACTAAAAACCTTTAAAGTACACAGCATTAATGAGGGCAAATACTGATCAGATTCCCAGGAGAAATTGGGCACTAGTTAAGGAGTGAGAAAACTGAAATATGTGTCTGAGATGAAGCTTAAATGTTCAGTCAGTGCCAACTATCTTGTTTCTGTCTAGAAATACTTTAGGTCTTAAAATACTTGTAAGTGCATTAAAAAAATATTCCTGGTACAGCCACATCTGCTCATAGCAGCACTTTTATAGGACAGCTTCAATTAGAGCTGGCTCTTGATGAGCCTCATCTAGGCTGTGCTGCACAAAGCAATAAACAAGGCACTGAAAGCACATGGAAAGCTGCAGCTTCATGCTGCCATCAGCCCCCACTGTCATATTTTCTCTCCTTTCATACCCTTCTTCTAGCACAGGCAAAGCTGTAAATGTTTTAGGGCTCTGTGATAGTCCCTGAGAAAAACAGTGAGCATATGTAACGCATTTTCACATGGAAAAAAAAATGGAGATCCTAATTTCTAAAGTGTGCCTTCTGTCCAAAGTATACCCTTGACGCTAACTCGGCTGTGATGCAAATGACTTTACAGAGATTACTCAGCCATAGATGATTCCAAGGTACCATCAGAAGGGTATTAGTCAACAATTTCTCATGAAGTCCAATTACATGTTTTCTATATAATTCCCTGACTACCCACTAAAATTTTGCTGATATTAGCCCATCTAAAAGGCATTCCAGGGACCAGGAGCACAGATAATATCCATTACAAAACCATTCTGTGGTTTCTGTCAAATCTAAGTTAAATGCTCTACAGGGACTGGAAAGCTGCTACAAAATTGCAGATTCAGGTTCTATATAAAACAAAGACACTATGTCAATATACTCTCCTTTTTAAACAGAGAGAGACATTCACATATGTGAAGACTTAGCTGAAATGGATGCATCCAATGGCATAATATGCATCGCCTCTGAGTACCACCATGATGTAACTCTGAGGACCTGCCTGGTCCATAGACATATTTGATGTCATCTGGATTTTCTCAAATTTCTCATGCAAGTAAAAAATCAGTACCAAATGCACATAATTATCAATAGGGGAAANTTTTTGTAAAATCCATTCTAAATTGTCTAAACATGTCCCTTCTGAAGACGTTTAAATGACTAGATGGTTCAAGGCACAGGTAATGGATATAAAGCCCCTCACCTACAGGTCATAAATTTTATTTCAACCTCAGTTGATAGTGACTAAACTTCACTACAACCAGACAGCTGTTTAATGTTCTGTCTGAAACAAGCTGGCAGCTTCAGGCAACTTCCTACTGGGCAGGTGTTTTCATCATTAAAACACACCACTGTTTCAATAACACTGTTGGGAGCATCAGCAAAGAGACCAAAGATGGACTGGACTTGGGACTACATGTGTTCTCCTGAATGAGAAAAAAAAAGCTTTGGCTACTTTGGGATTGGTTTATAGGGATGAGTAACCGAGAGAAACATTTGTAATTTCACTGAACTTGTTCTAGGAACAAAATAGGAGTTCTCCACCTTATCGTAAGCAGCCAACTCTTTCTTAAATCTTTCAATTCTTATCAAGAATTCCTTATCTCATATGAATTTCCATACAATGAAAAATTATCTGAAAGACTTCAAGGTGGAAGCAAGGCCCTTTAAAAAAAAAAAAAACAGTATTCTGAATGGGAAGAGGGGATGATGAGGGCATTCATTTTGGCTTTTCTACTGCCTTTACAAACTGTTTGCCAAAACAGAAGAGTCAAACTGTGGTTAAAGAAAAAAAACCCCAAAAAGTGGAAAACAGAAAAACTATAAAGCCTTAAAATAAATATATTTCTTATTTATGGGACCTCCAGGGAAACAATTGCTGTTTATTGTTTTATGCTACAAAAGTAGTGTATGAGAGTACAGCATTGAAATGAAACTTAACAAATCAACCAAACTAGTATCCTTAAGTGAAATTAGTGCAAGCAGCTCATAGTCAGTGTCCCACGAAGTAGAGGATCAGCTCCAGCATTTTTTACTAGATTTAAAGAGAACTGTGACAATCTGCTCATCAGGGTATCCTGACGGAAAACCACTCCAAATACTTATACACTCTGTACTACCTGCCCTTTGACTTCATGTAGAAGGGAGCAGGTTGCTTCTGTCAAGATGAGAAATTTTGGGGCCGTTCATGAGCCAAAGGAAGCAGAAAGAATGTTACTGGAGTTGTCTGGATACGCACCAATTATCCCCACTTGGCTAAGTTTTTAGAAGTCAGATTTTCAAGGATGTGAAAGAAAATAGCAATTTGATAGTGCTTGGCCAAGCTAGAGGAGAAAAAATTACAGAGAACGGCTTTCAAAAGAGAGATTTAGTGTGTTCCTGAAGGCATTAAGTTGAAAAAAATTACACTGCTAAGTCGGGAAAACGGGTGCTGAGGAATATCCCTTTTTTACTTCACTGAAAATTGCTTGAAGTGATCTCATTTGATTATGACTCTGAAAAGTGAATGAAGTGAAAGGCTACTTCCCTCAAACATCTCAATTTTAAAATCCTGATTACACTCTTAGTACAGTGCAATCCTGTATAAACACAGTTGTTTAAAGATAACACTAGTTAACCTTATTTTACTATGGGCAATCCCAGCAAGCTTTAAAAACAAAAAGAATATATTTGCTTATGAGACAGAATTTTCCTATAACATAAATAGAAAACTTAATCTGCTGTTAAAAAAACTATTCTGTTTTAAAAGCAATTAAGAAGGGCATTTCCCTCCCAGATTGACTTGTCAATCCTATTAGACAAAATTCTAATTAAGGGTGGAAAAGTGACTATTTAATCTGCCAAATGAAAATAATTTAGTGCAAGTTAATGAGGACTGGCTTATAACTGATTAGTCATTTTGATTCTGGCTTGTTGCAGTGGTAGAAAATACTTTCAAAAGATACTGTAGGATCTGCAGTCATTTTCATTCATTCATTTGAAAAACAAACTGAACTTTCCTTCATGAGCAGATTAGGCACTAAAATATCTGAAAACAGGAACAAAATAGGTGCAACGGGTTACAGCTAATTAAAAAAAAAAAAAAGTAGATATATTGAATGATAATAATAACATCTAAAATATTAAGACCTGGCAATCTTTTCTCCATATCATACTTTCAACAAGTAGCCTTTGACTAACAAAGATCAAATATCACTATGAAAGGGGAGACACCAACCTCACAAATCCTTACTAACCTGAACAGCTTTCCATCACCCTTCTACAATGCCACACAGGGATGCTCACATGAAGATTTTTAAATTCAAGTTTGCAAGTGTCATCAGGTATATTTTTTGAAACTAAGAGCATTACAAAGTGTAATGGCAAATGCTGCATGAGAATAACAAGCCCTGCTAGTCCTTTGCAAGTGGATCAGGAGTTGCTCAGCTGGTTCAGAAGACATCCCAGGGCAGCTGGCATTTATTGCATCAGAACACAGATTGCACAAAGCAAAAATACCTTAAAACACATCACCTAGACCTGTTTTATTTCTTATATTCTGGATAACTATGTGGTTGTGAAAGAATTTGCATTTCTCAGTACCACTTAAAAACATTCAATTCCTTCATAACAACTGATGTATTCAACTCCTGTGGCACCTCACCTTGAGAACCATACAGAAACTGAGTGATGACATTTCACTTTAAGCATTTCGTGTAAAGATAAAAAATAATGTCAAAATCCTAAAGCCAGATTATTGGATGCCTGAAAACTCATCTCATTTTCTCATATGGACACAGGTACCAAAATGATTAATGATTTCTGGTTTCAGAAAAATAGATTAAAAACAAATAAGTCAAGATTGAATTGGTCATTTCACTACCTCAAGAAACCGGCTTTAGACTGATTGAATTCAATTGAAGCCGATGGGTCTTTTCAAGTAACTGCCACTATTGCAGCCAAGTAGCTCTGCTACTTGGTCTGTAAAAGTCCCAAAGGCCATAACATGGTTTACTCTTAACATCAACCACTGAGACATTACTTGGCTTATATTATTAATACTTAAGTATTTTATTTTGGTATTGCATCTTTTAGTAGCTGATCTTCTCCAGAATCCAAAACAAAACCTGGAGAATAGAGGTAAGGAAAACCCCCAAACCACTCTGGGTACTAGGAAGATAACCTTTCAAGATGCTTAGGCTCTTAAAAGTTCAGAAACATACTTTCAGTTTCTGAAGTCCTGACCAAATCCTCCTGAACTTTAAACATCTCCCAACATCTCAATAATTTTGAAATCAGATCACGACAATTAACTGCTTAAAAAACACAATAGTAACCTAGTAAACTAGTAAACAACACTCCAACACTTTAAAATGACAAATTGATATTGTACCTGAAACAAATACTGCTTGCTAATCCCTTCTCAGCAATGAGTCAATACTTAGATTTGACACTGAAAAGCTCACAGTTTGCACTGAGTGATATAATGTGGCGCATGAAACTTTATTCAAAGATCATCAGATGCACCAAGGGAGTTTGTTGGGCTCTTCATTGTACATTTCTACATTCACCTACATCCACTACTTCTAGTTTAAAGGCAGCCTCCATAACAAGTCAAAATTAATGAGGATGTAAAAGAGTCAGAAAAAAATTTTCCAGTGTTTGCTGCAGCCTGTTTACATACAAGTTTCACAAAGATTTTGAGTAAAATAATCTAGATCCTTACATAGGACTCCCTTAGGATCCTGTACTTACATATAACGTTGTATCAAGTTTTTAGTATTAGATACGTGTCCATAATCACCATGATATGATGTTCATCATGTCAATTGTATGCACGTCACTGCAATTGGACTGAGGCACACAAGGCCACTGTGGTACTCCATTTTATCACTCTGTATGCTTTACCGAGCAAAGTGCTCAGCAGGGGCATGCCACATGCCCTCCTACCTGTCAGAAATCTGTAACTCCATCTGCTCTAGTCCACCTGCACGAGAGAAATAAACTTTGTCACTTCAACCAGGATATTTCCTAAGCACCAGCTTTCAATTTCAGTTGAGGAAACAGATCCTTCAGTTTTAAAACTGTGCAGCATCTTCATTGCTCTTTAATTTCACATAGTCCCCCTGAAGCACTTTACCACTGAACAGCCTTTAATACAATTTGAAACAGATACTACTCCAGGGCTTTCTCATCTTCATCACTTGTTTGTTTTGACCTTGACATTTATTCAATTAGAACTGATTTGCCAGTCAAGCACAACGCTTCCTAAAGTCCATTTCCATACACCAGTGCATAGGCCCATCCAGTTAGCAATGATCTCTCCACATGACCAAAGTAAAAATCTACAAAACCAAGGAGCATACAAAATAGCCAAGGTGTCTGTCACAAGGCAACTGCTATTTTTTCTCGTACCATTGCTATCAGTTAATGGAAAATAAGAGAACCTCTTGCCTCTTGCAAATATTAAGCCCCATCATGGCCTAACTGTCAGATCAATCAGCTCCTTAAAATTTGCTTCAAAAGGAAGCAAAAGGAAGAATGGCTCACATTCAGGAAAGCAGGATTCATCCCGTGAATATCAGCTCCTCCACAGCTGGGGAAGAGAGGGGAGCACACAGTCCCTATCACATCTCTGTCACATGCTCAGTGCTGGGAGAGGAAGAATTGTTAAAATTGTCAAGTACCATTCACAAATTTATGCCTGTGGAGTTGTTCCTTCTGGAAGAGAACCAAATAACTCATACTTTCTGAAAATTGCTTATGACAGCTTCTCAGTCTGCTTCAGGCTGACTCTCAGTGATGATTTGTATTTTCATATACTTCTCATACATTAAGAAATTTACACGTGTCAGGTCCTGACAGAGTGTCTCCATCTTCAACCTTTTCAGGGAAAATTCTCAGCTTGCAGACATTATCCAAATAAGTTTCTATCAGAAGTCTGGGTGACATAACAGGTGGGGGTCTAAGAAATATGCAGTAGGCAAGCACAGAATTTTAATGAGAGACAGGGGCTTCTGTGCTGGCATAAAAGAGATGGAAATTAAAATACTGATTCCTGTCACTTTAAACTGCTCATGAAGCCCATGGGTAATTCCTAGGGGAAGACATACTTCACTATAAAACTTTCTTTACTACCCAGGCTGACATTAGAATTTTTATTTCTATTTATGGAATCATGTTTGGGGTCAAAAAAGCAGCTTAGAGGACAAGAGTCTTCTTAAATAAGCAGAAGGATGGTCATCCCTGCTGGTACACTCCTTGATAGCAAAATAAATGCCTATTCCCCACATCCATAGTGGCCAGAAGAGAGACTGGGTATGTGAGGGATGTGGGACACAGGCATTCAGCCAGGCCCTGACCTGATAATCCTCTGATGGCAAGGAAGACAGTTACTACTCACCACAGAAATACTATGCTTTTGAGAACTTGTTAGAAAAAATGTGAACTTTATAGCTCAGATCCAGTGCTATGTCAAGTGCCACAGTCCTCAGCCCAAGTATTTTGTTGAGAAGACCCATAGCAACATTTCCAGCTCAGACAATGCATGCCTGCCACTTGGCCAGCAGCATCCTGGCACAGCAGCTCCTTCAAAAAGCTCACATCTGTCTGCAAGGACAAGGGACATCTGTCTGCAAATCCTTCCCTTCACCTCCTCAGGATGCAGGAGGTTTCACTCCATGACTGCTCCCAATACATTTTCACAAGGGAGATGGAATTTCCGAGGAATGCAGGGTGACATGATAGCAAGAGGCAGCGGGCAAGAGGTGCCGCCCTTGGTAGTGTAAGAAAAGCAGTGGGACACCCAGACAAGTTGCACTTGCACTGGCTGGGGATGCCATGTGTCAGAGGCCAACATGGGGTCAGGGGCATGAGGAAGGGAAGCAAACATCACTCGGCCTTTTTTTCTGACATCCTTTTAGTATCGGCTGAATGAAGACCTAGACAGGATGTCCAAAGAGGGCTCCTGGCTTCCCTCACCCTTTGGCACTGGAGGGACAAAGGGGTGTCAGCGGCACTGGCAATTTCGTTATGCTCCACTTGGCAGCAAGCAGAAGACAGAGCACCAACCCTGTTCCCCTGTCCCCCCTCAATCTTTCTCACTTCCCTGAGAATTGACTCTGTAGGTAAAATAAAAGAAAGAATGTGCTGCAGCTGGCAAGGACCACATGGCCACATCATATCTCTCCTGCCTTCCTCCCTAGGAGTGCAAACATTTGTATTCTCTCTAACATTGTAAGGCAAGTTATTTCACACCTATTCCTGCTGTAACTAAGCATAGTAACACTGCTGGACAGGAATACTTAATTACCGTTGCTTTATAGTTTAATAAATGGTTGGATTGCCAATGCTAAAAAGACATAATTTGTCAACTGTAAATTAATGTTATTCAAATTAACTTTGGACCATGAAGAGGGCTTTTAATGTCACTCATTTATTCCACATTTACTGCCACTGTTCTGTAATTGATGTGCAAACTGCTGAATTATTTGATTTCTTCAATCTTTTTTAATTCTTTATTACTCAATACCTTCTGTTGTACTTTAATAATCTGCCCTGCCTGGCTCTTCCAAATAAAGGGTTCTGTTTAAAGTCCCAATAAACCACTCAACAGATTAATTTTTCTCCTTGTCCAACACCTACTTCAAGTCTCTTTTCTTCCTTTGATTGCAAATGGAACCAAACCTCCAATATATTTATTAGTTCTTGAATTCTCTTTCTTGCTCAGGCAAGATGTGCAATATTAATTGTTTCCAGCAAGTTTTAAGAGTAAAGGTAACTATGTAAAGTATAACATAAACGCACATAGTGGTGGAGTTAGACAAGACACTCATGTACTTGCTTGAAAGTTTCTGAAAAGGTCACTTCGGTCCCAAAGGCAGTCAAACCAACCCCATTAACAGCACAGTCAGATGCTTGTTGACATTACCTTTTCCAAAAGGCCACTTTGAGGTTCAGCCTATTGAATGCAGACTCCAGCTTTATTTCACCTAGAGAGGCTTAAAAAATTCAAAACTTTTTTTTGTGTGTGTGTGTAAAGATTTCTGAAGTTAATTGCCACATTTAGATAGACTTTTTATGAAAGCACTGCTTTACCTAACCAGAAAAATATTTCATCACAAGCAGAGGGAAGCATTTCTTTCCATTTTCATGTTTGTAAAAGCCCATGGATGAGCATCTTTTTTTCTTAAAAGATGTCAGTTGCCATGTACTGAAGTACAGGGTTATACATATCTGAATGCACACCAAAAAAATAGAAATGTATCATCCTGTATCAAGTGAATGTTTGCAATGCATTGAATTAAAAATTAACAAATATTTGTAAGTGGATATAGACTTTCTATTCAAAGATACAGCAGCCTGTCAGTCAAGGCACAGCTGATGAACACCTGCTCTAATACTATATACAGCATAAAGCCTAATTGTTTTGTCATTCTTGCTTATCTAAGGGAGGATTTGAGGATGTGCCAACATAAAGGCTTGAAATATGTTGAAATTAGTCTGAATATCATGCAATGAAAAAAAACTGGATGAGGGCAAAAAGACATGAAAAGAAAACAAAGTAAGAAATACAATAAATGTGGTTAGTTCTGTGGAATTTTATCCACTTTTTTTAAAGTGACATCTTTATCTGTATTGGGAAAAAAAAATGAAACTCCCTTTAAATGTCAAAGCAGGCAGAAGTACATTGGGGAAAGCTCAAAATACCATGAAGTGGGAAAAAAAACCAAACACACCAATATGCAAGAAAACTGATTGAAATGAAAAATACTGGAAAAATACAGAGTAAATGAGAGTAAAAGCAGCTATGGTAAAATTAATTGTGGCTAAGAGAAGGAGACAAATGCCAAAAAATGTGTAAGACACTTCTGACACAGATGTTAAAAATTAGAGTTACAAATGAAGTCAGAGTGAGAGCCACAAATTTTGCATGTTTGGTATACAGGAGTGAAAAATCCATATTTGGCGCCATTAGTGGTTGACTGGTGTGCATTCACATCATAACAACATTCACTTCTTTTCTAATAAACCAATGTCTTTCAATTTCAAACACTGAAAACTTGCTTCTGATTTTTAAATGGAGGAGATGACCTTTCTTTGTCCCCTTAAAACACTAAAACCAAAACCCCTGGAACAGATACAGTGCAGTGGCTTGAGAGTGATCAATTCACCCACATAGTCTGAAAGGAAGATTACAAGCCACCAGGGTGAAAGGCATGATATAGATATATTTTATATTTTTTTCCCCTCAATCTGCACATATTTAAATCAACCAATATATTTAAGTAGCTTCTTATTCAGCTAGAACTAAGTCCTTATACTCTCCATGCAAATACCTCCACTACTTGTTACTCATGTAGTCAAGTACTTAATTACATAATATCTGAAATGAGACTGTAAAACTCACAAGCATTAACAGTTTTTTCAGGTCCTTTTTTTCCCCTCCAATTAAATTCCTTCCTAAGCGTTTGGTAGCTCAAAAAGAATGAAGGCAGGCAGAAGTTTAGCAGTAGCTGATCATCCCAAATGATTTCTCCTTTTTCTATTCAATTGATCCCACCAACCAACACACATTAGCTGAAAATTATCTCAGCACAAGAAATCCAATGCTGAAAATAAAAATGAGAAATAATAATTTATTTCAACATGATATCATTAATTACCATAAAGCAATTCAAAGTATTGGGATTTTTTTTTAATGTCTTCTGTTTCGTCATTTTGTTTAACCCAGCCTACCAGACAGCTACAGTAGGTTTGAATAGAATATTGCCCCAAAGCCAAAAATCATGAACATCTTTTATTAGTGATCTTATTTGGTGGATCACTGAAAGAGAAGAGCAATCCAAATCAGTGTTGTAAGCATCCCAATTTAGATTTGTTTCTGTATCAGAAAGCTTCCTCCCAAAGTCAGGCTGCAGACAGAAGAGAAGCAAAAGAGTCTGGTGGTACAGTTGGTTTCCTCCTCAGCAACAAAGGCAGCCACGTGCCCTAAAGAGTGCCTGATCTCTGGTCAAGCCAAGTAAAGCTTCTTGCACTCACACTTGGACTATCACAAATCCTGTCAGGAGCAGCTGAAGGAACTGGGCATGTTAAGCCTTAAGAAAAAAAAGGGGAAACCTTACCACTCTCTAAACTACCTGAAATGCGGCTGTAGCAAGGTGGGGGGTCAGTCTGTTTTCCCAGGTAGTGTCAGGACAAGAAGAAATGGCCTCAAATTGCATCAGAAAAGGTTTAGACTGGATATTAGGAAAAATTCTTCATTAAAAGGGTGGTCAAGCACTGGAACAGGCTGCTGAGTTCACTACCCCTGGAGTTATTTAAAAGGTGTGTAGATGAGGCACTTTGGGACATGGTTAGTTATGGACTTGGAAGTGCTGGGCTCATGGTTGGACTCAATGATCTCAGAGGAATATGTGTGTCATCAGTTCACGTGTTGAAAAGGAGAAGTCTCATCCTTCACTCTGCAACTCCAGTGTTGTGCCAGTAAGAACTACTGGGAAGTTCTCCTGTATCACCCTGCCTAAACACCACTACTATACTGTAGTTTCGCACTTACACGAATAAATAGAGAGTTTTGGATGAAAGATGAAGGAAAAAGGACATCATGATGACATATCTGCTTTCAATTTTTGTGGTATTTTCATATTTTCAATAAAATTGTCTGACACTGTCAAGTCAAAGTTGGATGAAATAAATAAAAACTCAAGAAAAAGAAGAAAGAAAACACTGTAAATATAAGCAAAGAAACCAGTACATGACTACCAGAACTAATTTAGGACTAAGTCTTTAAAGGGACATAAATGCACAGCTTGGGATATCCACATTTATCCATGTCTAATAGCTTCAGTGTTCATCCTTCTCCAGTGAAAAATTTGTCTGTCCTTCACGATTTCCTCAGATAAAATTTCTTACAGAACTCTGTCTCTGACAGACATAAAAGTCTTTTCTTTGATGGCAGCTGAGAGTCTTACCAGGAAAAATGGAACTACCTCTGTTTTGTCAAACCTGAACATTCATTTGAGGGATATAGAGCCCATTTTTCTTGCCTGTGTCAGAAAGCTAAAAATAAAGGGAAAAACTGATTATTTGATCCCCAGTGAAAACAATCCCAAGCAGCTGGAAGAATTCACGAGATCTTCCTTCTCTGCTCTTAACACCAAACAGGACTGCTAACATGGAACATGGAACAGCCTTTATTCCTTTCCTTGCTTGTCCTGATAATGACGCTGAACTCCCCTACAGATTTAACAAATGGAGAAACAGGAGGGTATATAGAAAAGGCCCTTAACTCCCAGGAGTACTTCCCCAGAGAACAGGAAGCTCTTCCTGCTTAGAGCCTGGTCATCAATTGCTGAGGAAAAGATGTCCCCAGGGACAGCAAGCCCTTCTCTCATGGCTGGATCAACAGCCTTTCCAATGGAAGCGTCTGGCGAGGATGATTCCTCTGCTCGTCCTCATAACTTCTCAGAGAAACAACAGAGAGGAGTTAACAAGCAAGGCAATGGCAGAAGAATTGCTCCAGTTTGGGGATATTAGCCTTGCTCAATAAAACAATGCTCAGCAGACACAGTAACTGGAGAAGGACAAATGGTTTAGGGTATAACACCAGACTGTTTCTCCTCTCAGGGCGGTCAAGTAGCTGAAAGTAAAATATTAGAAGAAAGCTGTTGGATTGAAGAAAAAGAGAAAAGAGAAAATAATTGCATTTTCGCACTCTCCCAGGAACCATGGTAGGGCTAACTGTCCCCAGTCTGCTAAAAGCATACAAAATCTTTAGCCTTGCAGAGGAGTCCACAAATGAAAACTTAATAGAAACTTCTGAACCCTTCTTATTCCTTAAAATGGAAATGAATTATTCAGATTTGGCCTTCCTTGGAGAGCTTTTTCACTGCTTCAGTCATTAGAAACTTTATTTCTTTTCCCAGCACGTGCCTAATAATTTTTTTTAAGTCTCAGGACAGTGCCAATGCCTCTAGTGGAAATCTTCACAAGGTGAGTTATATCTACTGTCCTTCCAGGAGATAAGCAGAGAGGCTCTCTTTCTCATGCAGAGCACCACGCACAGGGGTTTTACAATCAGATACACTCAGAAGAAAACAAAATGTGAAAAATACAAATAGATAATCGTTTTCCCCTCAGAGTTTTAAATATAAAGTAAAAAGTGACACATTTTTAAAGGTAACAGTGCAATCATGAACAAAATGCCTGTGTCTTTATCTCTTTTTTTTTTTTTTTGTAAACTTTGCCCTGATTTAAGCAATAATCTTATTTTTGTGGCAGATCTCTGTTGAGTATCAAATGAATCAATCTTCTATTCCTTCCATCTAAAATAGACTTGGTAATTGTTAATAGAAGATTCAAAGTAAAAGAGCAAAACGCTATATGTCATTTCTCCTTTCAGCACCAAACAAGTGACTGAGAACTGAAAAAACCCACAGATTATACAGAGCACTGGCATTGGCTTCATTTACACTTCTGGCCTTTACACAATGGTTGCTTTCCAATTACAGAAACACGCATAAAAGAATTTGCCAACTGCATTTGAAATTCTTCCTCCAAAGCTACTTGCCACTTTTCTTTCTAATATATTTTGAAATAAATAGGACAGGTTCTTAATACAATTTAAAATTAAGAATCACATATTTTTGCTAAGCAAGTTCAGAAGCACATGCCTAAAAATTACCCATAAGAACTCCTATCCCGGACAAAGAAGACATACTATCCACATTAACCTAACGACTGACAGCAGACAATTTCATGATAATATTTTCAGATAGAATTTTTTCCCCATGACAAGTTTGTGTGGTCACAGAATCTTCCTCTCACCAGACTAACACTTAAGTTTCTATCTTTCTTTGTCTGCTGGTTCTGCTCTGTCAAATCTAGTAATATCCATTTTATTGCTGAAGTCTTATAAAAAGAAACAGGTTACCCAAAAAGGAAATATTATGGTCTATTCCATTAAACACAGTAAAACTTTAAATCTCACATAAAAATAGGTCATCCAATTACATGGCAAAAATGACATTTTTTTCATTGTCCAGTACACAATATATTTACAGGAAAATTACCAGAAACACCTCAGCTGTATCAGATCTGAACCTTATATTTAGATGCAGTCATATATTACTGCTGATAATGTGATGCCAGTGAATAGATTGGAATTTTTCACTGTCCTTTATCAAGATAAATTGTTCTGTCAATAGCAAATGGCTGGCAAGTATTAACACTCTGCACACTATATGACTTTTCATTCCAAGCAAAAATTGTGTTTAATGCTTTTTCACAAAATCCATGGCCGTGACTATCCCTATTACCTATTTAACTACCTTTTAAAAGGAGGATTTATTTCTGCAAATTAGGATCTGGGTAACAAGACAGTATCATGCATCATAAACTTTAAGTCAATACAAGGCAGGACACTTGCAGTTCAAATGGGAAAATACCTTTCTCTCATCATTTGGTCATCCAATAGCATTACCAAGCTGTGGTGGGAGCAGCTGCTCAGAGCAGAACTTTATCTTGGCGTTCTTCCACCTACACCGCCACCACATCCCACAGTAGCCATTTGCTCATTGGCCTATTACTTTCAATAGGTATTCCAGTAATTGGCTATTTCACACTTGTAAGGCTTGAACTGGCAGAGTGCAAAGGGCAGCCAACCAGCCTGTCAGGGTCCTGTGTGCAGGTCATCCATCAATTATCATCTGCTATTACAAGACAGAACAAATGCTCTGAAACCTTGTTGGCTTGGATCAGCTTTGCTATGAGCGTAATTTATCCCCAAACTACGTTAAAGTTCCTCTCTGAAGAACGAGGAGGTCGCTATGAAATGAGTAACATGTTTGTTGGCTGGCACATGCTGGGGAGGGAGGCAGCGGGGGAGACAGTGTTGATTATCTGGAGGATTGTAGCTTCTGCTGGGTTCTGTGGCCACCTGCTGTCCTACACCCACTCCCTTTGCTAAGAAACACTCAAAACCAGAAAAATACAGTTTGTTTTATAAATTATGAAAAAAAAAATCCTGCCTACAGTAGCCCAGAAAGGCTGAGCACACTGCTGGTATTTGTTGTAAATTGGTCTGTATCTGAGTTTATGACAGAGAAAAACACATCTGGAAGGAAAAAAGGTAAAAGCATTATGGTAGTTTATAAAGTTACAGTGACTGTAACACTAATCCCTTTTTTGCTTTAACCTGACAGTCTGAGAGGCTCCATTTGCAATAAAGTCACATCTGATCTCTCACATCTCCTGCAGTATTTTATTTTGCATCTTTCCATGACAGGCATTTTCATTACCCCCATTAAAAAAGCAAAAGCGCATACAAAATCTTTGCCCATCTGATTTCCTAATCATTAGATGTTCTAATTCTAGGTAATATCATTTAGTTGTGGTTGGGGCTTATCATCTACCAGTTTCCTGTACAAACAACCCAGACAACTTCTTCCCAGAGGCCAAATTAATCTGTTGACCTGCTAATATACAAAGTGGTCTCCCGCCTTGCAAGTACTTACCTTGAGCAAAGTAAACGATTTTTAAAAATAAACAAACTCCTCAATTATATGTGCTAATAAATTCCCAAGTACTTAAAAAAGATGAGAAAAAAATCATATACTTGTTAAGAGCAAAGTGATTTAGAAAGCTGATAAGGATGTTTAAAAATCAATTCTGAACTTTGAGAGGACATGACTAAGGCTCTTAATAAATCCACCTTCAAATAAATCTAGCAGTTATGCACCCTTACTAGTTGAATAAATGAAGTGACACTGACGCATATCTAATTGTAATACATCACAAGATAATCTGTCAAGCCACAAGTGTTCAGGTCCTGTCACCCTTCTTCATCCATTATTTATGCATAACCTTCATTGCCGATGAAATCCCTATGAAGTATAGCTTGGCATCCAAATGCAGCCATTTTAGTCACTCAGCAGATACAGCCAGGAATCAAACCTGTACAAACCCTCCAAAACAGCTGTTACTTTGCTGGAGAGAGAGTTCAGAAAGGAACAAATATACAGAAGCGACAACAGTTATCTGCTTTACGTAATGGACTGAAGAGCCAACAACTCTGTGTCTTTGCCGTGGACTTTGGGGCATGCCCTTCTGCCAAAGCTTGCTTTATATTAATTTCAAGATGCTATCTGGGGTCTCTCTAGCCTTTATTTCTTTGTCCTATTTCAGACACAGAGGCTCACCTAGAAACACATCTCAGTGAGCTTAACAGCATCTGCTGTGGTAATAGGAAAGCAAACTAATGGAGCAGTGCAGTATTTTTTACTCCAAACTTGCCAAAGATGTGTGAAGGGCAAACAGTTGGACATATTTACATACATTCATGATCCAGAAAGTCTCAGTTCAGCAGCTGCTGCAGCAAAGGCAATTCTTCCCTGTTAGCCTGCTCCATGAGCACAGCCCTGCATCACATCCTGCTGAGAGAGATGGGTAGTTTGCAGGGAAAGCCACCAGAGCAATGGCCTGGCTGGGGGTTTTTTGCTGACTCTTACTCTAGTAACTGAAGTCACAAATTCTTAATCACCACTTTATTGAAGAAGAAGCAGGGATTTCTCCCCCTGTTTCTCTTCTTCCCCTAAGGCACACATAGACACTTTCTAAATGTGAGAATAAAGATGCACAATTCACAGTATTTCAGCAGTTCATCCAGGACCTCTGCTTAACTCAGGAGGCTGCAATAACAACTACAATCTGTTTCAGGCATGCAGCACTAGAAAATTAAAGGTTCTGTAAATTACATGGCTATATTCCTCCCACAACCCAATTAAAGGCTTTATTATTTGTCAATAAAGTACCAAATAAAAAAGGTATTCTCCAGATAAGACAGCTGTTGCTATTTGGCTCTGGTGAACCCTTATTTATGTTCTGTAAGTTTGCAGCACGAAAGTTGCCGATAGGCCATGCATGTTATTACCACAGAAATGCTCCTGTCCCTAGGGCCAAGTCCTCAATAGCACACATCTTCTCCAGCACGCACACAGTCTATTCACATGCAGCATGATTCATGTCACTGCTTTCTGCCTTTGAAGCTCTGAAACAGCAGACACCGCCTTCCCTTTAACAGAGCATCCTCCAGCAGCCACCAACCCCTGTACTGAGCCAATACCTGCTCTGGCAGCCTCTTGGTATGATGTTGGTATGTCCAAGGGTGTCCAAAGATATCGGCAAGAGTTCTTCTTGTATACTCAAAAGCTAAAAGGATCAGGCCCCTGATCCAACCCTTATCCTGCTGAGAGCTGTTATCAACCATTCCTAGGCTAAAAAGTTCGGCTGTTGTCTCTGATGCCTGTATTCTGCCCCCTCCCCTGCCCCCAGCTTCTCAGAAGTAGCTTTGGAGAGCTGAAGCATCTCTCTTCTTCCTTATCACCTTTTTTTTTCCTTTTTATTTTTTTTTCCCTGTTTAAAAAGCAATGGCTTATGGGCTTTTACTACGGCTGTATATTTTCCTCCCTAGGAAATGGTAACAGCACTCAGGAACTGAGGCATTAAGACATCAACACAGCACCCCCATAGCTTAATGTGCACAGTTCTCTCCCCTTCCCCAGCTTTTTTAATTTCAGGCACTTCCTACTTCTTGTTTGGGCTTCTGAGTGATACAAGTGTGTAATTAGAGAAAAAAGGCACTAACATCTGCAAGGCACTCTTCAGACATCAAAAAATCAAGCTATGCAAGTCTGCTTGCTGTTTCTTGTAATCACAACATTAATTTTTTACTTTTGGGGAAAAAGAACATTCCTGTATTTCACAGATGATGGCAGAGCTAAAAATTAATTTAAGATGATAATGCTACATGAAAATAAAAACCTCCTCTGATTGAATTTCAAGGACTCTTCTGTTTAACTAGCTTCAAGAGTCCTTTTTTTGATCATAATAAAATTATTTGCCATATGGTTCAGATGCTTGTGATCCTCTCTCAATGAGAGGATTATGCATGAGATATAATGCCTACTGTAGCTGCAGCCAAGCACACAGCTGGCTCTGATAATGCCAACAAATGGCTTCATCTATCTCAATGTCACGTAGGAGCTGGTGCGATGTGAATCAGCCTAGAGTACAATTAAAATCTACATCATCTGTGAGAAAGGTGATGGAGGTTCTGACATCAGAGCTGTGCCAGATTCATCCTCTTTCCATTGTAACAGAAGAAACATGCTGCCCCTTTCACCCTGTCACACTAATGATGTGCCTTGCACATCTCTTCCTGCGCACATTAAAGGTAGTAAATCAGGGAGATTCCTATTTAAAGGCTTCGCCTTTATCTGACATTCAGTAACGAGTAGAATTTCTAAATTTAAGTGCATTCCTTGCTCCCCCCTATGTGATGAGATAATGCCATTTGAAGTCTATGAGTGAAATATGGATAGAAGAGTTTATGATCCATATGGATGCAAATTGTGACAGTATGCAAGAATTTCCTTGTTTTAGTTCCACAATATTTAGTCAGACTAATAAAAGCAGGCTTCAAAATCCATTTCTTCCACCAAACTAAATTTTATTGCAGAAAGTGGCCATAATTCACGACAAACAAGCTTGATATCCAGACACTGATGAACCTCCTCTTTTAGGGCTTTAAAGCTAGTGGAACTTGGGCAATTATTTTGTTTTATTGTTAGACTCATTAAAGGGAAAACCCACAAATACGTTTTATTAGCATTTTTGACAACTTAACGTAAATATGAGACATAATTACTTATGTCTGGCTCTCAAATTTTATTACAATCCAGGGTTTTATTAAAATATTTTAAACCTTTGGACATCAGAACTATAAAAGCTTGTGTGGTGGAATACGGCAAGACACTACTTAATGCTGTTTTGTCCTTTCTGTCAATTTAGCTGCATCAGTTTGTGTAGCACATTGCAAATGGTATTGCTAATCAATGCAATGTAGGCACTGGAAAATGAAGATATGCAGTTTTACACTCAGTCGTGATCTTCACTGAGATGTAATCAAAGTCTCTTTAAAAATCTTTAATCACATGATACACACAGACCATTTTCAACTATCTCCTGATTCGGACATAAGACAAAGTCTAAGTGCATGCTCCTGAATTACAATGATAATTGTGTTTTTAAATGCCCGTGTTTTTACTAAATAAGACAAAATACATCACATTTGGTTTTCCATTGTGTTAGTCCATCTTAATGTCATTTGTCATAATGGTGTTATACCACCCTAAAAGTGGTATGTGCAAGTATTAAAGTATTGTTTCATGCACCAACATCAAAAATCTAAATCTGGCAATGCAAAGTTCAGTCTCTCTCCATAGGGAATCTTGCATCTTGTTGCTTTCTGTTAAGCAGTCAGTGGTAATAGGAGTTTTTGCCTACAGACCAGCCTGCATGTCTGTAATGACACCGCTCTCTTAAGTTGATTTAGAGAGAATGAGAGCAACATCCTCTTCCATAAGAGCTTGCATGGTACAAGCTTTTGAGAAGCATCCAGGTGACATAAAAATCTACTCTTCAATACAGCAAAAATTACAAAACTTTAAAATTAAAAAACACAAGAGCTTCTAAGGAATACTTTAGAAAACAGATGTCTCTAAATTGAACAATGCAATCCTTGAAGTTGATGTAAAATGTCGTTGTTCTCAGGCTAAAAAAAAAAAGAAAATCCAAAGAAAAGTTTTACTACACCTGCTGGGTCTGCCTGTATTGAAACTTACTGACAAATGAAACAAAATGCTGTGTCTGAAGGCTTCATGCCTCATTGAATAAATATTTGTTCTCTCAGACCTTACTCTTGCTTTTTTTCCCCCTTCCCAAATAATAGCAGCTGAAAACTGCAAAACAATGCACCCACTTAAAATTCAGGTTTGAGCTCTTCACAACTGTACCAAAGAAACTTTGTTTTTGAAGATAAGACACCTGAACTTATATCCAAGTTATGCTTTCCTTTACTTGAGTAGACAAAAACACGGTAGCCTACACGCGTTTGAAAATAAATTGCAAGACCTCATAAAAGCAGCCACGCCAAATGACAAATTGTCATTATCTATGCATCTTTATGAAACATGTAAGTCAAGCCACAAAACCAGTAAAAAACATAGCGTGACAATTCATAATATCAGTTAAGGCGGCAGATATACTTCAAACCCAGAAAAAACACTCCTCCCATAATGTGAAAATGCCATTCAAAACTATCAACACACTTTGCCTGCAGTCCTGAAAATTGTGCTACAGCTACTTCAACTCATCTTTTATACCAACTTTTTTAGACACCTCTGCAGAGCTCCCACAAATCCAGGAATTTAAGAAAATCTAACATATACAACATTTGAAAGTATGTATCCAGGTAACGTATTTGAAGAGAAAGACACTCTCAAAACAACAGAAATAACAGTTTTAGAAAACTAAATCTAACAGCAATGGGGAATCCTGTTAACTAAATGCAATGCTCTCAAGAAGACAACAAAACTATAATGCAAATAGAAGTTAAACAGAGATACAGAAAGACCACCATCCTGACATACTAAAAATCTGAAGGTTAAAAAGCCATTAATTTGAAGGTTAAAAAGCAAATGACAAGTAGATTGCAAAATTGCTAAAATATTAATTTGAAACCCCAGTGCACAATTTCTAGAAGAAGGGCGTCACTAATTTTCTCATTTGTGGTGAAGTGGAAGTTCTTGATGATATGTGACTTGGTCTAGGCCACCAAAATATTTTTAGTACGTTATTAAGACAGAACTCATCTCAGCATTAGCTGCAGGAAGAAGAAGACATAAATGAAGAAAAAAAAGGAGATGAGAGTGACTAAAAGAATAAATGTTCTGGTAACCTCATCCTTTAAGACTTGTCTGTACTTTTTTTTTACCTTGAAAATGTGCACAACAAAACTGAATTCTGCAAGCTACTGCACATACTGCCAAACACTGAACTTTCCCTCTTCCTAATAACCAGGCTCAGAAAAAGCCACATAAAAGAAGTTTGAAAAGAATTTTTCTTCCATCCAGGAAAAAAAAAAGGCAAGCTCACTTAGTTAAATCCTCCCATCCCCAATGCACATACCTACAAGAGAACAAAACCTAGCTTTAATTCTGGAATGATTTGCTGAAAACAGTAGAAATTAGATCAACAATGTATAAAGACATTCAGACAAACCAATACTGAAACAATAACAACCTATAGATGGTGACTGCTGACTCAATGAAGACCTTGTAGAGCCATATATTTGGTTTGTGGGGCAAAATTTTGATAGAGTGGGGATAGAGGGGTGGCTTCTGTGAGAAGCTACCAGAAGCTTCCCCCATGTCTGACAGAGCCCCCATGTCTGACAGAGCCAGCTTCGTGCCAGACATGCTACTTGCCAAGGCCAAGCCCATCAGCGCCTGTGGTAGTGCTGCTGGGATAACAGCTAAGAAAGGAGGAAGAAAGCCCTGTGCATTTTGCAGGCAGGGCAGGAAGTGAGAATATGTGAAAGAAACAGTCCTGCAGACACCATGATCAGTGCAGAAAGAGGTGGAGGAGATGTTACAGACACTGGAGCAGATTCCCCTGCAGCCCACAGTGAAGACCACGGTGAGGCAGCTGTGCTCCTGCAGTCCATTTAGGTCCATGATAAGCCAGACTACTAGTGATGCACTGACACTGCAGAGAAGAAAAAAGGAGGATCACAAAAGCTATTTTTCTCATACATGGCAAATATCCATTCCTGTGATTTTCTCTGAGCACACTGTTCTAAGTAAATAAGAAGCAACAAATTGTATGGAAAGCTCTTCTTATCTTAGTGGGCTGAGCAGCTCAATTCAGTTTCAGGGTAACCCACTTCCAAACACCCAGTATATTTTGCTGCAATGTTTTACCAGTGCTTGCTATTGTTCATATTATCCAGTTCTGCATATTGCTGAGGTCCTCACCACCAGCTGAGCACCTAGATGCAGACAGAAGCAAGAGGTGCTAAAAAAGAAAACTTTTATCCATTGAGCAAACCACAGTATTTTAAGACTTTTTGTTGTTTAAGATCAGAATATAATTCTCCTTAGTATATGAAATACTTCTTGACACATTACTTCAATTAAATATCTACAAGTCTGGGTGTTTAAAAGGTACAAGAGGTAGAGGTTGTAAATAGAATTATGGGTGTGTGTTGAGGCTACTGCTCATTCCAAAACACACTTCTTGTTTTGAAATAATATTAGAATCTCAAAGAGCATGAGAAATGAAAAAGAAGATGAGAAAAAAAGAAGTTTACTTTTGAGATAGCTCCAGTGTACCTTCGAGCCTTGATATTTTCTGTTCACCTTCTTCTATATTCCTTTTTTCATTTTCCTAAAACCAGCTGTCTATTCATAAAGCCAGAAATATATTGCTCAATATAGCATCAGTATTCTTACTATAGCCCTGATAGATTAGAAAAGGTTGTTGAAAAGCAAATGCATATATGTAAATGTTTTTTCTATATTAAATGGAAACATCCCAAAACCTCAAATGATCCATGTGAAATTTTAATTATAACTTAACAGCTGTTTCAGCTAATTGAAGGATATCAGAAAGGTGATTTCCTTCTCATTGTAATTAAAGAGTTAAGCCTAATTTACTGTTGTCAGAATAAGACTAAATGCCAATCTGCTCTGCCTAATTATATGAAAAGGTAAACAGGAAAAACTCTAAGACAGACATCAGAAGGCTCCTTCCTACCTCAAAAAACCCCAAAACACACTTCTTTTCTGGCAAGAAGATGGGCGATGACCTTTAAAGCAAGTGAGCAACTCACTCTAATTCCGCTTTGCCACCCCTTTATTAATTTTCCCTGGAAGCTATTTTCATTTCCATTCCCTTGACTTCCAGCTTTATTGTCTAATATTGTGGTTATGCATGAAGGTAAACAGATGTTTTGCATTCACTAATGCGGTATTATCTAGTTGTCACCAGTGAGACAAAAAATGCAATACAGAAATAAGGTTGAAATACATGGTTTTCTATGACAATGAAACGTATTTTTCCTCCTATAATTCTGAAGGAAAATAGCATGAACAAAAAACTTATTTGATCTCTATCTGAAATGATATGCATATTTTCTAAATTGCACATTAAATCCGATGGTCTTCAGAACAAATACAGTCCTTCCAAACCAACTGAACAAAAAGTGGAAGCTATGAGAGTTCAAACAATCTGCGCATGACAACTTTTCTACTCCACCTACTTTCCACCTTCCTTGCAACACAGATGCCATTATTGAAAAGAAACATGTATGATTTACCAGAGATATAGAACCTGGCTACAAGTGTCAATAAAAACCAATGTAAAGTTTAACTGAAGTATGAATTACGTCAACAATCACATAATCACACATATATGTGCATGTGTGTGTTTGTGTATATGAATTATGAGTCATGTTACCTTCAACATGTTATATAAAAATTCCAAAGAACTGCAAGTGGAATTTTGCTCCTATCTAGGTATAGGAGCAAAAGTGGTGAGAGAAGAGTGAAGCAGTGCAACCTGGGAGCAGTATTTCCCTGAAGAAAAGTGCATCTGTATATTTAATTCATGTTTGCATCACACCTGAAATTCTGCATAGCTCAAGTGCAATCAGCATCAGACCCTAGCAAAAAAGAGAGTAACAAGCAGCACCACTATGCAGGATGCCAGCAGCAGATCAGGAAGCCAACTGAAAAATATTAAAAGCATCACAGAATGGGGATTTAGGCTGGAAGGGACTTCAAAGATCACATTTTTCCGATCCTCCTGACATGGGCAGGGATATCTTCCACTAGATCAAATTGTTTGAAGCTCCATCCAACCTCATCTTGAGCATTTCTGGGGAATTTTCATACGTGTTGGACCATGTGAATTGAGGAAGTGCAAATGCAAAATGGAAGGAATTTTGGATGTCTTCAAGAAAGGCCAGTGCTGGTGGAAGTGAAGAGAGTCTCAGATTTGAATAGAACCTCATCTAATGGTAAGATATAATGAATTGAATACGATTTATGACCAGACAGCTACTGCTCTCAGTTCAGTTAATAATGGCTATTTTAAACAAAGAAAATACAGAGAGCCAATCATATACTGAAAATACTAGAGTCAAGTTTGCAGTGAGCACACTTTCTGCACTTTGCTGCACAAGAATCTTTACATCAATTCCAGTCACACTCTAAGCACTAAACACTGCTTTTATGCTCAATTAATGTGACTTAATCCAGCCATAAGCAGAATATTTCAGAACACTAGATTGTGCTGGGATTCCCCTGCCTCCTTGTGCTCTAGTGTTTCTGCTGACCTTGACAAATCTCTTGGTTCTCCTCCATACAACATAATTTCCTACATCTTTTTAAATGGTCAAAAGGAGACAGTGCACAGCAAAAACTTAACCGTGAGTTATAAAAGCATACTTGAAAACCATCTCTGACTAATTAATTTCAAAGAAGAGAATAAAAAAAACCAATTTCATTCTATATGGTATATTACAAACATAAATTGTAAACACCTATTTCAGCTGCTCTGCCCTCTGTACAAAGCAGGGCTAAACTCTGAGGTCAGTGGGAACAACTAAAGATGTTACTCCACCTTCCTTCCACTGCTTTCTCACTCATTCATTTGTGCTTAACCCAGTGCTCAAATGTTGTGAAAAATCTTAACGCAGATTTATCTCAGGAACATTTACCAAAATATTTACCTTTACAGGTATCATCCCATTGGTTAACTTCCCCAGATAAGAAGATACTAGAATCAAATTATTTTACTACTCATCTTTCTCTGTCCTGTCAAAAGTACATTTAACGCAATCTGTGTGATGAATGTGGCCTCATGAGAAGTGGGAGGGAAAATTAATTTGGGGGGTCTGACAATGAAAAGATCATTTGTCATTACTGAGCTGAGCTCAGCCAGCAAATGACTGCATTGTTAGATCTCAGTGGCTGCTACCGGTTTTCTGCCCCTTCCCTTAGCAAACTCCTCCTTCCTAAAGCTTGGGTTTGCTCTGACTGAAGGTTATTAGCAATACTAACCAGCCAGAGTGGGGAGCTTGGAGGCAGTGGGGGTGGAATGTGAATTTGTAAGAACTAATTTGTCTAATGTTCGGTAACAAAGGCAAAGCGTCTGTGCTGTGAATTAATACAGCATCAATCACTGACTAACTGTTTCAGTACATGTAATGAGAAAATTCCCAGGCCAACCCAGTGGTCTGCACAGGCAGCTGGGAAGATAATACTCTGAATTGGATTTTTATTTTAATGCAACTTCCATCTTTAAAGCAAGGAAGAACCTGGGGAGTATACATGGCATGTATGTATGTATGTATGTGTGTGCGTATATATTCTTTCTTTCTACATATTTTTTTTTCATCTTAGATTAGAAGTGTTTATTTTGAATAATAATGCCTCATAGTTAGTTAAGTTGATTATAAGATTCCTTGTTGAATTGTCCTTTAAATTTTCTTCAAGTTGTTATACCTTCTCTGCAGTAGACTTTTTAACCATGTAGTTAATCATCTTATTACAACTTTAGTTTGCATAAAAACAAAGAATAATAGGAATCAGTTTAATACCCAGAAGAGGCATTTTGTTTTTCCCTTTCGCTTGCTGATCACATTAAGAGAAGAGAAAGAAACACACATTTTGATACTTTTAGAATAAAAAATACTAGAATAAATAGATTTATTTAGAATAAATTTAGAATAAATAAATACTTACACTTGAGAAACACATCCAGCTACATTTCTTTACCAAGGATATTTACTGTTTGCATGGTTACAACTTACCACTGTTTTCAAAAAACAGAAGAGCAAATACAACTTTTTATACTAAAAAAAAAAAATCACTGTCGATCAAAAAGTACATCTAGTTGACAATCAACTGTAACAATTAGTGGGTGCACTGGGCACTGGAAAGAATGAACTCTCTGTATAAATAGATTTATCAGGGAGAGTTTAGGAGCCTAAAGAAGAAACCAAGAAATAAAAATAATTCAAGAGAAATTGAAGAAAGACCTTTATTACAAAGTTTAAAATGAATGTGCTACTTAAAACTGAAAGGCTCCCTGAATTTTTCATACTGATTTCATGCTCCTACACAACACACCCAGACTACTTGATCTTTAGCTCTCCCAACTCGAGAAGGCTGCAGTGAAGTAAGGAAGATAAGCAAGTCAGATAAGCAAGGTGTAGCAGGTCATTACCAAAGCACTCTTGTCACCTTCCCACTGCTGCCCATTTATGTTATTACTCCGCTAAATATTTTGCCGCCTTCAGCAGTGTAAGATTGCCTCACAGACATCTAGAATGCCTCCTAGATCAAACTGTAGGCTTTCAAAGGTGAAGGATATGCTACAATACGGTCTAAATGCTCACTTTACAGACTTCACCCATCTTGTATTGCATTGCACTGTTAGGCACACGTCAGTGGTAGGCACAGATCTCAAATAACACACACACACACAAAGCCCCCACCCCACCCCAAACCAAACCAAACCAAACCAAACTAACAAACAAAAAAAAAAAATCCCCCAAAATACCACAACCCAAAACCAACTAAAAATCCCTATGAAATAAACACCCCAAAGTCAAAAGCTGTGAGTTCAAGGCAAGTTTAGAGCCATACTACCCTCTGTCAGATAAGCCCTGCACTGCCACAGTCCTGTCTCTAAGCCACTATGACACCAGGAAAACCTCAGGAGGAAGCCTTAGGTTTCTGATCAGGACACTTTTGTAGATATACTATGATGTGATATTTTGTAAAAAACATCCTACAATATGACTCTAGGAAATCATACTTAAGAGTAGCATGAAACAGAAAACAGAATTCTATTTTCATTTGAGAAAGCAACAGACTGGCTGAGAGGGAGCCATGGTTGCCCAAAGTGGCATACAAAGAAAACTCCTTTGTTTTTCAGCAAAGAAAGGATGAACTGCAGCCATCCTCCCCAAACAGGCTTCAGAGTAATCCCTGGGAAAGGTTGAGTTTTGTATTCCTGTGGGAAAGAGACACTGGAACTAATTGCCACTGTACTTTCATTTAAACTCATGTGCATTTATCAGAACAAAACTTATATATTTATGTGCATAGGAATGGTCACACAGCATTCCAACCAAGCAGGACAAGACTGTAATGGTTAAATTAAACAACAGCTAAACTGAACACAGAGAAGAAAACAATTTACTTGTATTATTTAGCTGTGGAGCAATAACTTGACAAGATCAATTGAGAATTATCTAATATATCCCCAAAATTCCCCTTTACCACTTGCATGTCACATAAAATCCATTTTTGATAATTTTTATGCATATAAAGTATTAAGGCCTTAATTAGATGATGTACATATACACTATTTTTATTCCTGGAAAAAGTAGATCCTTTAGCTCCAAACTGAATTAATGGAGAACTTAAGCCTCTTTTACTCAAGATGTACAATAAACACCCTATGGCATCACTCCTGGATGAGTCTTAGGAAGGAACTGTGATTCAAATACAGAATTCTTTCCATTACCGTGACAACGGAAGGAAGTAATTTATTGCAACTAAATAGAGACTGCAGTGTATTTCCCTTTTATTCTACTAGCTGGTGGATTGAGGCAGGTGCAGGGAAAAAAGGCTACATATGACAACAACCCCTCTTCTTCTGCCCAGCTGGATGGAGAACTACATGCAACCTCTTACCCCAGACTTCAATTCCCAGGACAAGGAAAAGTATTAGGAAGATCCTATTTCCTTGGCCTTACTAAATGGTCTCCTTAAAGCTCTTTTGTAATTTGGTTCCTGATGAAAACAAAAAATTAAATAAATACCAATGACTCAGAGTAGAAGCTCTGAATCACATACTGAAGACCTTTCCTTACATGTCTTACTTTGTTTAAATCCTTTTATATTTAAAAAAAGTCTAAATAAATATGATTTATGGTTTATTTAAAGGTACAAGAACAACAACAAGAAGAGCCTTTTACTCATTTAAGTGAGATGGTGATCGAATAGCAGTTATTATTGTCAGTACAACTTTCCCTGTCATTATACCATAAAGCATGTGGTACTCTTGACACCACCTTCAGACTATTTCTGCAGGCCTACTCATGAAAAATCATAAATCTTTATACACCATGCAATGTTTGTAATGAATACATACATATTTTTGTTAATTTATGCCTTGTTTCACACATATGAAGAAAATAAAAATCAGGAACAATTATTTTTTGATATAAAATAATCACTGTCTGTGAGTGCACACAGATTGTGGTTTTGTTCAGTACTGGCTTGTGGGAAAATGATAGATAAGATCACATTGTCATAATTTTTATGGAGAAACAGTATTTAACAGCCTCAATCAAAAGAGGGTATGCCAACATTCCCAATGACAATCAATGCAAAAAAGAAAGTCACACATTCAGACAACCTAAATTATCAGTTATCTTCTGCTGTTGCATTTTTTTGTTCTGTTTGGAGAGGCTGGGTGATTTTGGGGTCAGTTGAGTGTGTGGAATTAAATCCAGCTCCTAATCTGTTGAGTTATCAATGGTGTGCAAGGCAGACACCATCTATTATGTAGCATCAGTGAGTGACAGTATGAATAGCAGCCTTTGCCAGTTAAAGCTGCGATAAGTCCTGGATTCTGAGAGAATTTGCTGCTCCAGAATGATCTCTATTGTTCCAGCCATCAGTTTGGGCAGAAAGACCGATTCAAAGATAAGACAGCAATGATGCTGGCCTTTTACACAGAAAAATATCACCAAATCATCAATTCACCTGCATTTAGAAAGGCATCTATCATCTATTAAAAAAAAAAAAAAATAAAATCCAGTGATATGTTTTCAAAATTAATACATTAAATATAAATAATTTATTAGAGCCAGGATCTGATCCAAGGAAGAACTATTCTATACTCAGTGTTTGGATCCCCACAACTGATTACTTCCACATCTCTGGTAAAAGCTTTCGTCTCAACCTCACCTTATCTGTAACTTCATTGCTACTGACGGGCACATTTGCTGAACTTCAAGTAGCACTCTGCTGCTAACCCAGCTTTCTGCCAGCCTGGACTGGTCTTTCTGTGCAGGAAGGATGCGGGAAGCGCTGAGCAGGAGCGCAGGACACCACGCGTGAGCACGACCCGCACGCGTGGCAGAGGAGGCGCGGTTTGCCGGGGGGCAGCGGCCGTTCAGCACCGCGGACAGCGCCCGGCACACGGCACAACCCGAGCTCTCTTCAGACCGCCCTCGGCAGCAACAACAAAAACAGATCGGCGTCCTGAGATCTTTTGGAAACAAGATGCTGAAATAGTAGATTAAATGATCCAAGGCACTTAATTTTCCTGAGTTTCCAACCAGCTTTTCATTAAAAAATTCCCTCCGTTAGAGTTTTTTAAGGAATATAAATAACTGTGAGGCAAGGGGCAGAGTCATAGAACTGTTTGAAAAACCGTTGTGATAGGGAACAAAGAGTAATGGCAAGTGACTGCCCCTCAAAATGAAGAAAATGTAGGAGTGAATGCTCCTGGAGTTGCTATTGAGGTGAGCACTATTTATTAATGACTTGAAAATGGGACTGAGCAAGTTAGGAACTGTGGTAGTGGAAGTTCAGTGGGCTTATTATTGGAAATTCTGGAAAGTTTTACAGTCTTCAAGTAGCTAAAGAACCTAGATGATACTAGAAGAAATCTTCAATGACACTAGAAGAAGTAAAATGAAAATTTGTTGGAAAAAGATAAGTATGAGGAAACAGATCTCAGGGTACACTACAGGACCATGAAACAGGTTTTTGAAAGAGAAAAAAACAGTGAGAACCAGCAGGGAGACAAATTAGAAGGCTGGGCAATCAGCAACTATATGATGTTCAACAAGGAAAAGTACCAGATTCTGCCTGGGATGAGACAACCCTGGATGTAGAGACTGGGGAATGAGATGCTGGAAAGCAGCGCTGCCAAGAGGGACCTGGGGGTTCTGGTTGAGGGAAAGATGAATTTGAGTCAGCAGTGCCCTGGCAACCAGGAGGGTGAACCCTGTCCTGGGGGGCATCTGGAACAGCGTCACAGCTGGGTAAGGGAGGCGATTGTCTTGCTCTGCTCTGCACTGCACTGGAGCAGCCTCACCTCCAGTTCTGGGGGTAGTTTTGGGCATCACAGTATAAGAAAGATATAAAGTAATTAGAATATGTCTAAAGGTGAAGGGTGTGGAAGGGAAGCCATATGAGGACTAACTGAGGTCACCTGGCTTATTCAGTCTGGAGAAGAGGAGTCTGAGGAGAGACCTCACAGCTGCTTACAACTTCCTCACAAGAGCAAATGAAGTGGCAAGTACTGATCTCCTCTCTGGCAACAGGACCTGAGGGAACAGCCTGAGGTTGTGTCAGGAGAGGTTTAGACTGAACATTAGGAAAAGGTTTTTTCACTCAAAGGATGTTTGAGCACTGGAACAGGCTCCCCAGGGAAGAGGTCATAGCAGTAAGCCTGACAAAGTTCAGGAAGAGTTTGGATCATACTCTTGGGAACATGATATGACTCTTGGGATTGTCCTGTGCAGGGCCAGGAGCTGGACTCAATAAACTGTGGGTCTCTTCCACCTCAGGATATTCTATGCTTCTATGAGAACTGGGGAAGATTTTTTTTTTTTGCATATACTATACAGCATGCAATTATTCCATTTGCCTCTAGATACATGAAACTACACTTTTTCAAGGAAATATCTAAGAGAAATAATCTGTCACAAGGATTGACTAAATTTAGCTTAAACAGATACAAGGTGATGCAAATTAAAAAAGTCTATAAAAAGTGTATATCATTCCCATAACATATCACATTATGATTACTCAGGTACTAATGATCCGATGAAAAGATTGAAAGTCTGTAATTATTCCACAGTCATCAACTCAAAAGCAAAATTCTTCAGAAGACCTACTATGTATTCTTTTTCTTTCACTAAATTTCTTCACTGCATGAGGGAAAATGAGGGATTTAAAATTTAAAAATACAGGCTTCAGTTCATACACCAGGTACATCTGTATGTCTATTAGTGTGTTCAGGAGGAAAAAAAAACACAGGAAAACAACTGACTGGTTCTAAGGCTGAATCAATAATCGGAAGGGAATAAAGCAATTAACAAATTACAGAATTTTATAGCAGCCAAAATTTTATGATACTTAGGGGGAATTTCGTGCAGATATTCATAATTAGATAGGATATATTAAAATCTGATCAGGTTCTACTCTTTATTACATAAAACAAAAGGAGTTCTAAATGACAGAACAGCAAATGCAGAAGCAATATAGAAAAACATTTCTCTTACATAGCCAATGGAACTGGCTGTCAGATCAGGTCATCGAGATAAAAACCATAGCTACGTTTTAAAAAGAGCCGCATAATTTTATGACAGAGTAACATTTGTAGCTATGCCAGGTAAGACAATAAGGGTGATCAAATCTTATACTTCAGGGTATGAGACAATGAATTGCAAGGTTCAGAAAGAAATGTGCAGTGTCACACAAAGGGGTAGGATGCATTAGCCTTTTGGGAAGAGATTTACCTTCTTTTAAAATATCAAGAAATAGCCACTGCCAGAGGCATGGCACCAGACTACAGAGACCTGGTGTCTGATCTGCTGTTACAAATCCTTCATTATTACGAGTTTGGCTTTGATAGACAATAGATTCTCCTGAGTCTTATGGAGCTGAATTCAAATTAAAAGCACATGCTCTGTGAAAGCATAGCTTGGAGGAAGGATCTGAAGGACAGAACTGTTAGCCAGTAATTAAGAGTTCTGTACTGTGCTTTCTGGCAGCAATTATTTTAACATAATTCTTAACAGAGTCTATTAAAGAGGAAATGCCAATTAGCAATAGCTTATTGCACAACAAAACAATGACTGCCGATATAATTTACTGCCATAAACTACACAGAGAATTGACTGCTAAAAACAATTGGATGGTTAATTAAAAATGGGGAAGAGGAAGGAGAATCTATATACATTCAGCATGCATAAGTCTGATGAAACTTCAGTTCCTATACAAAAAGCTCAATTCAGAATCATGTTAAACTATCCAGGCTCACTATATTATTTGAAACAATTTAAAATTTGAATGAAATGGAGATGTTTTGCATACAATTTTTCAGACTGTTCATTCTTGACAACCAGTTAGTTATCCATTTGAGAGAAAAAATTGTGGGCACACTGTTATTCCCACACTTCACATCAACAAGAATGAAACCAAAAGAAGAGGCAAAAAGGAGCCCTGATCTTAGCCAAATAATCTGGTTCCATATACAGAAGACAATTTTCTGTTATAAGGTTGTCTAGGAATGCTGCAAATTACTTCCCTGAATTACTGACCTTGATTTTCCAGTCTAGTCTGAACCTTGCATTGTCCCTCATCCAGCTGTTCCATCAAAATGAAATACGAGTAACACAGAAAGCATGCAGCTAGTGTTGTGCAAAGAAGTAGTATTAGTATTAGAAAGGTGTTGCTGTGCAAGAAAAGTCTCCAAAATGTCTAAAGTGTGCTTTTCCAAGCTTATAAAAGTGAAATTAGAACTGCAAGCTTAGCATAGGTCTGCTAGTTGACTTTGCTTCTCAGTTCTGACAAATAAGAAGCAATCTCTGTATATTTTTACCTTACAGAAAAATTATGACAGCAGGACGAGAGAATTACTTTTAGTCTGGAGATTTAGAGTGCCTGCACTACAACCTGTCCCATCAAGCTGATGAAGAAAACCATCACAGGAGCCCGGTATGCAATGGCACTGATGAACACAAAAAGACAAAGACAGATGGAAAGAGAAACGTGGAGTTTACAGCCATAAGAGCTGCACTGTTTTGCAATCAAGATGTTCAGCTATGTGGAAACACGGTTTGGCAGTGTCATCACCTATAAGACTGTAGCTCCTCATAAGACTGAAATAAAGGAAGGAAGGAAGAGAAAGAAATACGATGCTCCTTTTTCCCCCTAGAGGGTGGAAAAATTGAAATGAGATTTTCTTTTATGGTTTTATTTTTTAAATTTTTTTAACATGAGAGAGACCATCTGCAGACACATTTTTCCATGAACTTTTGAATATGTTTGATTTTTTTTTACAAAAAACCTCTTACTTTCTCAGTTTCTGGTTTTAAGCCTTATTTGGGGATCTAAAAGTGGAATCTAATTCTTTGTGTCCCTGTATTGAATCTGAGAATTAATTATCTCTTGCCTCAATAAATTAGAAGCAATCTTTGCTTTTAAAAAGAGAACATAACTCAAACATGTTTTGTCTACCTCAGAGTGAGCTCATGCGTTCTGAAGTTGCAGGTCACATGCAGCACCACAGAAGATGGCATATATTTATTAATGAACCACCTGATTGATACCGTTTAAATTTCAGAAGAGGTTTAGCCTTCCTCTGAAGAAAAAAACAGCTTTTATTTTTCCTTTAGACACATTGTCAGTGAACTTTTAGCAGTTAGCTGCCATAAATAAAAGTGAAAAATCATCAAACCTGAACTTGGAAATAAATAATGATTATAAAGTATCTTATGGACCTGATTTGATTGTTAGTGAAATCAAGTAATTACTTACTTGACCTCAGCTTCTCAGATGATGTGTTAATCCCCTTTTCATAAATTATTAGCATGCCTAGTGGGTTAACTAACATATTACCTAAAGAGAAAAGCAGAGCTGAAAGAATTTTTAGATTTTTCACTTTTTAAATAGCACTAAAATCTTTCTTTTATTTCTATTTATTTACTGGGGTTAAGCTCTGGTAATATCTGTAATAAAGAAGTGAAAGGCCTAAGACTGTCTTCTAAATATAAGAAGTCAGACATTTCTTTCTTATTAGACTCCCCATCCAGATACACAGAATTTTATCAAACTGTTATTTTCATCAAAGCTTTCCAAAAGGGTTGTCTGACTCAGTTTTTGCTTCAATATCTACTATTGTTACTGAGAAGATTTTTGGAATGTAACACAGTCATCATAAACAGTGTTCAGATTCACTATTAGACTTGCTTCAAAACCCTGTTAAACACATATATATAGCTTTAAATTCTTCTGCTACTGTTCACTAGAAAACATGATAGGTTTTATAAAAATAGATATTTATATCTATAGATAGAAAATAGATACAGCTACAGATTTGAAACAAACATCAAGATGTTACCACCCTATGCACAGAGAACTAGATATTGTATTTCTGTAATAGTGCACAGCACAGAACACCTATGCAGTGGTATGAACATCATAGATTCTTTCTGGTTTAAATTGGAGACTTGTTCCTAGCAAGCTTTAAATTTTACTGAAATACTACACTAAAAAATATTTATTGTTTAGACTACTAAACAATAGTGACTTTCTGTTAGGGTTAGAAGAATACTACACCACCAAATCTTGCACTTCTGCTTCAAAAAAAAATAGTGTAGACAACTAAAAGCAGACAGTGTTGACTTTCACAGGCGTAAGAGACAGAAGTTCTGTCCAAGCTGTATCTCTATCCTTGTATATATTATGACATCATAATGGCTCCATCAGCTATAATAAAAAATGAATTTCCTTGACATATATTACCCGTAAGTGCAGCATAGTAAATAAATGATTCATGCAAGTTCAATTACAAGGGTATGATGTCTATAAATGCTAAGCACCTGCAAGATAGCAATAGTAAAGGAAATGAACCCATGCAGTGTTTAAAATGCCTTTCAGCTAAGATTTCTGACCATACCTTTTATCTCTTTTTACATGATTTTACACGTCTTTTACTAAATACACTTTTGGTAACAATCCACTAGAAGGCTACATACAGAGAAGTGTTTCTATCCTTACTATGGCTAAATCTAAAAATAGAACTAGGTTGCTCTTTTGCTCCAGAGGCAGTGAAGAAATCTTTTTAACAACTTTTTAAGACTCCACCTCTGCTTCTTGTAGGTTAAATTACTAAGCCTTTAAAATGAAAAATCTCTACCCATGATGATTTACATACATGCAGTATATTTTATGCTCATGTATTTTGTTTCCTAAATGTATAAAGATGACATGAAAAACACAGTTTCTTATATTTTACAACTATTTATAGGAAATAATGGCTCAGAGAGTAGGTAATCTACTCTAAATCATGCGTAGTTGATAATGCTTGCCAATGCGTTTCTAAGTCTATACACGTTCTACAAGATGACCATTCATGGCAGTAATTTTTGAACACTATTGGCAAAAACTAATTTCTGAATGGATTTGGAGTAATGCTGTCATTGTTTTATGTAGGTTTACAGTTACCCATTCACCCACAAATGAATGAAATAAGGACTGTCACACGGACTTTCTAAATTTACTGCTCATCTCTGCAAGGAGACAGCTCTAGATGGGTTAAAGAGGTCTTCCAGGAGAACAGAGTATCACTGGTCGGTCATTACTACATTTGGTCTTATCCCAGTGTTAAAAAGTGGAGTAAAGAACATAGCACATAGTTTAAATATAACCTCCACAAGTGTGTATTGTCATAATTGGTAGCAACTTGGATATTTTGAGTAGTGACTTAAATAACAAATGAAGTGTGAACTTTTGTCAAACTCCCAGTTTTCACAATTTCCTACAAAACAGGTTCCAGAGAAAAAATAAAATCCGCAGGCCTACCTTCTCAAACTCATTTACTATTCTTTTCATTTGCCTGGATTTTAATTCATGCAAAATTCTTCAAAACACTCATCCGGTACTAGCAATGCAGCCACAAGACTTTTTGAGACTGTTTGATGGATGAGGGTGAATTTGTATTTTTTAGGGTTCCACATCATAATAAACAGCATATGTTAATGTCTTCTATGTTATTGTATTTAGTTGCATTTTCAATACAATTAGAAAAATCTACAATAAATTGGGAAATTTCCAATCTTCTGGACAGGGTATTGAAGCCTCCAAATTTGACTACAAGAATTTTACAAGTCTACTTTTAGCAACTGAGTCTTGAAATGTCTTTCACCCAACCCAAAGAGCAGATGCCTTCAGGATGGATCAAAACTTCACAATGCAAGAAATGAGAAATGCAAATGTCAGTCTGCTTATGTCACTGTTACGGCCATCAAAGTTGAAATCATAATTTGTCTAGCACAGGAATCTCTTGTTGTGTTAAAATAAATGTGTGAGAACAAGGACAGATAGAGTTCAAAATGACACTGTACAAGGAAATAATACACATATTTACATTCAAAGTATTTGAGTCCACAAGGTCAGGGACTGACATTCTGAGGCCATTTTTACCATAAGCAATATCAAGGAAAAACAGCTCTTCTAGATTTGATGCTTATTTTATATCTAAAAAGCATAAGACAGCTGCTGAACATGAACAGAAAGTTGCATTTTGTTCACTTTTTTTAACATATGGCTGTAAACTATTGGAACTTACAGTATCTACCATAAAAAAATATAAAATCTTAGAACAACAAATCCATAAGTCATTTTAAGTGGAAGCAACTAAACCTGAATCCTAAGATTAAAACACTTGAGTATGCAATTCCTCTACACTCTACCAAAAATTTACTGGGAGAAATTATTCATAAAATATCAATGCATCATTATTTATTAATGGATTTAAAAGTGGCACCATCGCCTTCAACTCCTGTTTTCACACATGCACAGCTTGATTCTAAGGAAAGATGTAAATAAAATAAAGAGGAGGCAAATTATTTAAACTCCTTATTTTACAGCCAAATGATCTGAACTGCAGGGCAGTGAGGTGTTTTTATACAAGAAACATGCATCAGGGTTTCTGCCAAATTTTATGAAGTAGTAATAACAATGTTGTCTGGCATGTATATTTCTCCTCAACCCTTAAATGGATTTAAAGCTTGATCCTTATACTCACCTCCCTTGAAAATTCTACCATATTGCAGCATTTATCTTTATGAATTCCTTCAGCAATTTTTAATTTCATATTTTTCCTTCCTTTTTAAAGCAGTAAACATTACTGTAGAGTTGTATTAAAAATAGATATGCATTATTAACTTAGACCAAAAGTGTAAACAGAAGCTACCACTAACAATTCTGCATGCTGATTTTTTTTTTCTTTTTTCTTTAAATTATGCAAAAAATGTAGCAAATTTGATATGGGCTTTTCTTCTAGTTTAGTGCTGTGATTAATTTGGTGTTTGTCTAAGAATATGATGCCCCCAAATATCCATTCAGGGACAGTTGGAAGATCACACTACCGTTTTTTATTAAATTGGTGTTCTCCGCAAGTTCCTGCATATGCCATTAAGATCCACAGACAGAGTTAAGAAATGCAGAAGCACAGATGCTGTGCTCTCCAAAAAGCACCTTTACTACACACTCATGCTCTTCACGAGTCTGTGCTTGGACAACAGCAAGCAGTTCAGGATTCAGAAGTACCTTGGATTCTTGAGGCACTTCTTGAAAGAAAACACATATCTGGTACCAATACCACACCCTCAACTTCACAGGGTGCTGCAGCTGTATCTCCTGAACTTTTATCTCTTAAGGATACAGCATCAGGGTTACAGGAAGGTTATGTACAGTCAGAGAACAAAAGGCAGAGCTGTTCATACACATCTCTGTCTTGATCAAGATCCACCAAGACTGTTCAAGACTGAGTCTGCACTATGAGTTATGGTAAAGCTGCAGCTCTGACTCCAAAATCTGAGTTACATTGCTACTCCTGATGTCTACATTCAAATGTTATTAGAAAAATAGGAAAACCAGGTCAATCCCTAAACAAGCTGCTCCCATAACCCACTCTAGGAATAAACATAATTTCTAAAATGGCAAACACAGCTTCCTGTTCACTCAAACTCAAACAACACCAAGCACTTAATGCTGTAATGAGAAGAAACCTGCCTCAGCAATTCTGTTGTTTGAGGATGTGTCTTCTGAGCCTCCCTAAAAAGGTCAGTGAGGAGGATAAACTTATTTCATCTAAGACATCTTCTGGAGAAGGT
>PYHW01009542.1:3763455-3783543 GCA_013186435.1 Turdus rufiventris | reverse complement strand
ACGTGGGCATTGGTAATAGATTCACCAACTGACAGCTCACTGCCCATGTTGAGCACTCTTAGAAGAGATTTTTTGTTACAGAATTAAGTCTCTAACTTTGAACTCCTGCCATTATAGGCACAACTTCAATACCTGCAGGCCTGGCAATACTGAAATGTCACAAGAGCTCAAATAAGCTCCTAATAGAAGAATGGCTTGGATAACAGAAAAAAAGGGAAGTTTGAACATAAAAGCAAGTTGAACACTTTCAGAAGTGTATGTCCACACTGGAACCAAGACCAGATAGGAACAAATGATTTAGAATTAGTGTTCTCACACCTATAGTTAGCAATATGGTATAGTCTTTTCTCTTTTTCATGAAAATACAAAAACATCTTAAATGAAGAGGCACTATATAGAACAGTCCGTTCCTCTAATACAAACAACTCAAATGATATGCTTTGATGGATATAGGAAATTAAAATTAGTCTAGTCTCTATTTGTCACACATCTTAAATGGAAAATTATTCTTTTCGTAACAGTGCTTTCTGCCATTCATTTTAGAAACCCCACATTGTGTAAACTATAAATAATTAATCTCTTGGGCACAGAGTTTTTAAACATACTTACACAAAAAATTTAGGTCATAATGCTCTGGTGTTTTTAGCCTAAGAAAATTCTATTACCGAAATAAAAAATATACTTAAACAAAGCCACTCCATTTTCAGGGGTCTCACATTATGAAAAGATTTAAGAAACTCCTGTTAACCCCTACTTATACACAATTCTAGCTGTGACTAATTGGGTCGTTGTGTTTTCACAAAGACAGTAGCGCCTTTGTGAAACAGTTTGGAGAACTCAGAGCAAAAGAATACAGAGAAACTGGAACTAGGAGGAAAATGGAAAAATATATCTGGCTGTAGAAATTAATCATAAAGCTACAGGGCAAGCTTTTTTGTGATATGATGCATTTATGAATCTTGAAATAATTCTGAAGACTTTAAAAATGGCTTTAACAAAAGAAATGGAAGAATTTTTAAACTCATGTATTTGAAAGAGGACTGGAGCAATTAATGATTCTTTACAGGAAACAGGAAGCAACATGTGAAGAATTAATTATAGCGGTGAACATATAAAAATACTGTAATTATTATGTTGTTTTCCAGAAAACTCAATCTGCACAGGAATTGAGATAACCCAAAGCCAAAATTGGCTTTTATTTTCATCTTCAGGTCGACCTCCTTTTACCTATCATCCAGAAATCATTAAATGATGCAACTGACTTCAACAAGAAATTCAAATATAAGTACTTCAGTTTTGTAGTGATTTAATTCACTTGCTTTCACTAATAAGCTGGATATGTTAGCAAGAAAATGAGATAGTAAACTAACAGCAGAGCAAATGTAACCTTGTAAAAAACTAAATTTTTTGAGAGTTTGAACCCAAAATAATGTAACAAACAAGAATTTCAAGAACCATCTTGGTTCTGATTTTTCTCTACTGTCATTGCCACCTAGGACAGATGTTTTGTGGGCTTTAAACTGTCAATTGGCCTGAAGATGAATGAAGCTGTGTTGAAGTATTAGTAAACTTGCACATGAAAGGGGATAAACTTTTAAATACCTATTTGCAAATGCCATTGAAGGAATAGCCCCCAATGAAATCTTGTTTCTGTACATGTAGTTTGGGAAACAATCCACCAACTTTTAATATTAAAAGTTTGACTCTAATTATATATTGCTATACAAAATCTTTCCTAAGATGCTGCTGAAGATTTTGAAGTGTTTAGGGATAAGAAAATATTTATTGTACTTACATAATATATTATTCCTCTCAGTCTACTCCAGTGCAAAGGAAGTGTTTATCTTTATTTCTGCATGTATGTTTTACAATTTCAGGTACTTTTTATCATGCAAATAATCACATCAGGTAAATTTTTATGGAAAGCTTAAGGGCCAAATTCCAAGGCAGGAAGGACACTAGTAAAACATCTTTGACCAAAGGAAAATAAATAGCAGGAAGTCAGAAGTGGGCATGTGTCACTGTCAGAGAGCAGATTTACATCTTAGCCAAGAAAGTTGCAAGGCAGATTTTGTAGTGTTAAGATTCTCTATTCATCATTCTTGTTGCACTCTGAAATTATTCTGAAATAATTTCCAGTAGTCTCTATAGATAAAATAATTTCCATAAAATTACTCTGAAACTGAGTTTAAATACTAAACATTTACCAAGTTATAGCCATGTGGAAAGGAAACGTCTCCTAGAACCCCAAAAATAGGAAGAGTGCTGTGAGGAGAGCTGCCACACCATGGTGCAGAAGATGGGAAGCATGACCACCTCCAAAAATCCAGACATGACATCATCATTAAGGGATTATGTCAGACTGCGTTGCATCAGAGGAATGCAACTCAGCTACAGCACCACACCGAGGAAAAAGAGCAGAGAATCCAAATTCAGGTAAGATGGTACACCTAGCTTCTAGCAGAAACCATCTTTATTAGCATCAAGAAGTTTAGGCTGTGCCTCTGAAAAAATCAAAATTATTCCTTATTATTACAAAGGTCTCTAACTTTGTATATATTTTGATACCTTACTTTGAACCCTCTCCCTCAACTTTCAAACAAGCACTTCATTCACTTCCTGATTTACTATTATGCTCTTAAATTTGAGGAGGTGTTATTCCTTCTGCTTTCATGGGAGCTTCTGTAAGCTAATGCATTAATGTAGTTCCTGGAATCAAAAATCTCATCAGTGACAGCAAATACACTTGATGTCTTAGTAAGACATACAGAAAGACCCTGATTTTATTTGTGCTTATTCCTTCCTTCTCACACATGTGAGGACTATACATAGTAAGTAGAGAATTTATGTCGTTGTCTGTCTGACAAAGAAGAGCTGAACTGCCATATAGAAAACCAGGGGGAAAAAATGTATTCAAGTGCCAAACTCCTCAAAGTCTGATTTGAAAATTCTGCGTGTTTTATTCTCAATAACAGCTTTGCAAAGCACCTGTACAAACAGGTCTGTCTGTGATAAAGCTGTTCGTGTGTGATAATGCTCTGCAGCTTCAGTTTTCAGCATTAAAACTTTTGTTACTGACTTGCAGCACTGCATTATTCTGTACTAAATGAATTCTGTACATTAAACACTCCAGAAACGTACTTGAAGAGGACAAATGAGATCAAAGGACAGATTCTACATCACATTTTGTTGAAAGAGCATTCAGCCATGAGATCAAATAGTCTATGTCAGATTCTACTGTAATTTCTAAAGCAACTTCTTTCAGGCAGGGAGGAAGCAGTTCTTACATTTTGTGATGTGTTATGATAAAGTCAGCTTGATTTCAAAGATAACTACTGTTTCACCAAAAGCCAACAGCCACAACCAAAGACTTCACAATGTGTTAGTGATATAGAAAGTATAAAAAGTTATCCCAGGAAGTAAAATTGGAAACTGTCAAGCAAAATATTGTGGCCAAAGTTTCTAAGGAAGTTAATGAATGCTTCAAAGCAGGCTCAGTGATGCTGTGACCATGCAGGGAACCTGCTGGTGTAGGCAGGACCTCAGTATTGCCATCAGACACAGGGGCTCTGCCAACAAGCACCGCGCACACCAGACTACTGCACGGAAGAGACAGGGACATGGTCCCCACAGCTCTTCTAACCAACCCAAATACAGCTTGCTTGCATCAATTCCCAGATCCAGTTAACAAGGAAATTAGTGTTTGTTTGGAATGAGGATAAATCAAAATGAAACAGAATTGTTCAGAGAGTCTAGAGGCTTTAGGGATATCTCCCCAAGTAGAGGGAAATTATGACTGACAGTTATTGACATAATCATTAAAATTTGCAATGCCATTCAGTTTTTCTGCACATCAGCTTCTCTTTATTTTCAGAGGAAGCTCCATACAGCAGGAAGCAACAAAGCTTGTTCTGCAAATTCTTCATTTCCAGTATCAGACAGGACAACATTTCATTGATTCTGTAGGAGTCTCCTCTGAAAATTACACTGACCACAGAGAAATAAGAACTTCGGGTTAGGCATTTCAATCCTCAAATAAAATTGCAATACAGGACTGTGGTAACAGCCAGTGACTGTGGCCAAGGTGAGAACAACACAGGAATACGAACACACTACAAGAACTTACAGGAGTGAAAGGCACAGTAAGAGTTGTAGCACACCACTGATTTCAAGCAAAATAAACCCCAAAAGGTACCATATTTTGCTTTGTGAGACAAGGCACACTGCTGTTTGTTAAATACAGTAATGGAAGTGCTCATTATTATTTAACTTCTTAGCAAGAGAAAGAATATTAGTTACAACATTGAGTTGCAGAAGAATATTTTTAAAGATATTGTCATTCTTTAAAGTGCACAATACTTTCTGTGAACAATTCCAGAGTAAAAAAGTCACTACATTATTTGAAGATGGAAGGTTTACAGATGATTTACCATAAATACAGAACTAATTACACCATTCAGAGCCCCGAAAGCGCAGAACAATTATTCTGAATGGATGTAACTCAAGAGCCACAAAATCTGCCAGGCAAAACTTTAGCTGAGGCAATGTAATATCAGTAGAGAGGCCAAACTACAGAATGGTGTGCTCAATTGTACCAGCCCACGGAAAAGATTGAGATGCTGCTCTCCATGAACTACAGAGCCAAGCTATTCCTATGGACTCAGAGGCCACTGGCACTGAGGAGTACTCCAAGCACAGTGTTGTATCCTGGATTAGGGAAACACCTGGAGTACCTGGGCAGGGCAAAAGGAGTCACAAAGTCTCCATGTAAACACAGGGAGTTTCCCACTCCTCCCGCCTTTCTACAGACAGTAGAAAGAACTGATGCTCTGTTCAGCCTGTGCAGAAACTCTGTTGTCTCCACTGACTGAGCAGTGATAGTTTGTGTGTGGCACCACACACAGGACCAAAGAAACAGCCGGGTCCCCCTGAAGTGCCACTGACCACCACGCAAGTACCAGGTGCCACTGCCTCCCCAGCAGCATCCTGGGCATGCAGCAACAGCAATGGTGGGTAAAAAACAGTTCTCTGGGCTTGATACCAAGATCTTCAAAAGAAACTATGCAATGGAGAATCACATTCCATGAAAGGACCCATGTAAGGATGAGGAAGAATGGAACAGGTAACTCTGGAAACCCAGTACTGCCATTGTTGGAGCACACTGCTCTTTGCAGATGAAAGATCTCACTCTGTCTCGCCAACAAGAAAAGTCAACAAGAAAAGGGAAAGGAGGTTGTGGTCAGAGTGCCAATGGTAGATGTGAGTATCTGCAGCAGCTGGTGGGCTGCTCCTGTGCAATGGAGCTTTATTTGAGGTGTCTCAAAACTTACATTTTACCAATCCCTTCACAAATATTGTAAGGTATAGCCAGAAATACTGGTTTAATCACTTGGGATAATAAAGTCCCTTAAGGTTTTGTAAATACAACAAAAAAGAATAGCCAGTAATTCATAAATGTTTCTTCAAGTAGAAAACATACAAAATAGCAGAGATTACAGTCACATTCCACATAATATTAGGCAGTTTAGATACTTTTTTTAATAATACCTTGTAACATGCTATACACACACTGTAGCATATTCTGTTCAGATGATAAAACTTTTTAATACCATTTTGCTATATTTTCTGTTGTTATTTCTTGTCTGGAAAATGGAAGACTCCATAATTTTAAATCTAAATAATGAATTGGCCAAATTATGAAAGCATGGATTATAAAGACTGTCTTTCTTAAGAACACCACAACACATAATGCTTTGAAAATTAAACTGAAATTAATGAAACCAATATAACTCACATATTTTAGTGAAGTTTACACAAGTAGTTTTTCCTCTAATCTTGCATAATCAGCCCAGGTCTGCTTCTACTACTCTGTGTTGCCATCATCTGGGCTGTTTGCAGAAATGATCAGCTGATATGCATACAAGCATAGGGAAATTTAGCTTTTTACTGTGAGTGCCTACAACAATGCTTAGGCATGTAAAATGAAAAGGGTATTTGATATCTGCCCCCTCCAAAAGTTGCTCAAGGAGCAGAGCATGCTGTCACTCAGCATTCTCACACAGTCCTCAGAGAGACATGGAGATCACGTTGCAAATAGAGACACAAAACATCAGAGAAGAGCTACAGTTCCAATTAGGACAAAATCAGCCACTCTAGGCAATAAAACAACGGGAGCCATCACAACATCGATACCTGAGAAATACTGCCACTTGTTATCTAACCGTATCGCTCACTCTAAACATTACCCAGGAGATTCAGAGCCAGCCTAAACACTTCAGAAACCATCCAGAGCCGTATGGCACTGCACTCTTCCATACCTCAGGAGTAAAAGTTAGCCAGAGCCTTCTGACAAACTAAAGTGATTTATTATCACATAGCAGAACTAATGCGTTCTGCTTTACAACTCTCCTGGTAGACTAGGAGAGATGTTGCATTTATTACCTACAGTACATAATGCCTGCTGCAGATCTCTGTATTATTCATAAGACTGGCTTTTTTGTGCCATCGTAACGCTGATAAATTATAAAAAAATGCATATTTTATTTCAATTTCTAACATATTTTGGTACACATATCAATCCATCACATTGCTGTAGGAGAAATAAGCATCATTGCTGACAGCTGTTGACATGCTCACCTCAACAGAGAAGAAACAAAAGGGCTGCAAAGGTTGCTTCCACTCACAGCTACCTTTCCACTTCATTAATTTTTGTGGTTTAATATTTAGAGAAGGCTAAATACAAATCAGTGACACCAGAACTGAGGAGTGCCAAGGAATGGAACAATGCAAAGGATAAAAGAAGCCATCAAAAGTAGAAAGGAGTACTCAATTTTAGTTTCAAAGGTAGATTTCTACCAGCTGAGTGGCTCCACAAAATAAATCTCACTTCCTAGACCAAGATGAGTTTAATTTCTAATGAGGCTAATTCAGATGCTACCGAGTAACACAACTAGAGATGCAGGTGGGGCTAAAACAAGGGATATTTCAGCTTCCCTGTCTGGCCGACTTCCATTTCTTCCTCCTTCAGCTGCAGGTAATATGAGTACATAGCACAGAGAGCACCTTCCACCACTGCTCATCAGTCCTGATAATAAAACCATCTCACTGAAAATATTATGAAATCTGAAAATACAATACTCTGCTGTCAAACTCATTCAGTTACTTTCAAATGCATTGTCTATATTGATAGATAGATAGGTGTAAGTTAAATTATTTGTCTGTTGTTAAATTATTTTACATAACCTTATGTTAGTACCATCCCTTGATGCTAGTGCCTTTGCAGAATGTAGGTAACAGGGATAGCCCTAAAGATACTAGGGTACCATGAGACCTGTGAGATTTTTCTAAAACTACTGGTTGATATCATAAAACATAGAACAGACATGAGCGTAATCATCTAAACTTTTAACTTAAACATTCCCAATTTTCATAAACACCAAAACCCTGCATTTTGTAAACTATACTCTCTTTTGGAAAGTCTAAATTGTACAATTCCCTACCCTTTATAATATTTTCTTTTGATTTCAACTGGAAACAACTACTATCAATACCACTGTAACTCAGTTCTCTGCTACTTCATTAAAATGTTACTAATATTCATTTAAATGCTACTAATATTTGCTGAGTGATCACAGCACAGATGCAACAGAAAGCGTCCGGCATTAATCTGCAGCAGGCACATCTCGTGTGTCAGGCGCCCTTTTATCTGCACACACACATTCTGTGTGAGAGGCCCAGCCTGACGTGGCCATGGTTTTTACATCTACCAGACCATTAACATAATTGGCTCTGCAGTAGATGAAGGGCTGTTTGCCTTAAATCTCAGCAGCAGCCTAAAATATCTAACTAATATTTATCTTTCACACAATGGTCTTTCTAAAAAAATGCGCTCTCTCCCTGGATGAAGAGGAATTTTCACCTTGAGCTCAGCCAGCTGCTTAAATCATTAAAGGGGAAATGGATTTCCTTTAACTAGCACTGCCTGCCCGGTGCTGGGCATGGACACAGCCCTGCCACATGGTGTGACCTTCAGCTCTTTGAAAATCTCAGCAGCATCTGGAGAACCAGGATCTCTTTCACCTCACAACCATCCACTGCAAACTGGCACAGCCAAGGTGGCCCTGGCAAGTCTGTGACCACCCACCTGCACAGAGCACCCTTCCTCCACTGAAGAAATCTGGGCACCATCTGCTCCCAAAAGCTTCACCTCGACCTGGCACAAAGGTCTGTGACTCAGAATATTCCCAAGTAAGGTCACTCTTCATAAAAGTTTCATAGAGCAACAAACAGGAATACTCCATGTCCTTAAAGGCACCTGCTCAAATTGGAGGTATATTACATTAAATTAGGGAATACATCAAAAGCTTAAATGTACAGAAGGCAGCCTGGGCTGCACCCAGTATGCGGCTGGATGGGATAAACTGGGATATCCTGCCATCTGCTGGGAGCTTGCAGCAGCTCTGCAACCCCTCTATCACTGCACACATAGTAATGGACTTTTAAAATCCTCCAAATAAAGTCATGAAAAATGTGCAAATCATTCTGCACATCACACGGGTTTTTTGTGAAATATGTACTTTTGTATTTACTCTGAAGGCATATTTGTTTGCCAGGATCTAGTCTGGGTATGCATAATTTTGTACAATACTTTTGTACAAAATATTATTTTCTTCTAGTAATATCAACACTCTTAATTTTAACAGACACATTAGTACTTGCAAAATTGAATTTACTGATCACTTGCATAATAAAAGAAACATTTCAAAATTCCAGGAATCTAGAAAAATTTGGTGATAAATTCCCCCTATAACTATCAACAGTTTCCTTATTTTTTGAAACTTATTCCAAGTGTTTTGTATTTTGGGATGCTAGAGAGTGAATTTTGTTTCAGTTAAAATCTCAGATGCTGGATAGAGGACGTTTCACAACAATCTGAGCATTTTAATTCTTTTCATGCAAATTTCAAGTAAAAACGTTTGAGAAAACTACAGAAAGGAAGGAAGGGACAAACAGCACACACCCCCACAAAGAAGTCTTGGAAACAAAATCCTTGAAGACAGTACATACAAATTACTCCAACCAAATGCCAGCTACAGGTGTGGGGTCCTGGATGGCTGAGGTACTCACTCATGATATAAGTCTGCAAATCAGCAGAGAATAGATGCTTCCAGGCTGCACTGAGGATAGCTGTAACTCAGCTGGCCAGGTAACACACATGCCCCTGAAATAATGGTGTGGAGAAAGCTCTGCGAAATTCATGGACATTACAGAGCTTTGGTTGCTGCAGTGGGGATGAGCATCCACATGTGTGTAGGCAAACCTGCCTTACTGCACTGAGAGACACAGAGCATGAGGAGTAAGGAGAGAACCCAGGGAGAAAAGAGCACACCAATATGCATCCTGCTTGTCCAGGAATTCTTTGCAATCAGAAAGTTGACTGGGTGAAGCAGAGAGGAACACAGAGCAAATGTAGGCAGTTTTATTTAACAAATTTTTTCTAAAACTGCAATATGAAAAAAGTGCACTATCTCTACATGCTGATCTATTAAAAATTGTTGGCTTAGCACTTTCCCAATTACAAAAAAAAAAAAAGTTTAAGATTGAACAAAATATACACACAAACCTTTCCCCTCTGCAGCAGCAACAGTCCAATTCATAATCAATGAAGAATGCAAAGTGCCATTTAAAGAGCAAGGTGACACCAGGGTTCTCAGCTGATTGACTGAGCATATACACAGGCTCCTTCTAATGTAATGAAAATCTCTAAAAGGTACATAAACCTTTCTGCCTGTATCAGTGAAGGTGTCAAAATAATCCTGTTATTTCTAATACTTCTTAAAATACTATTCAGAAATGCACCATTAAATATTATGGGCTATGCCTGTAAATATGCACACTCCTATATTAACCTACAAGAGAAAATAATACATATACACATAATACATTACAAATAACCTGACTACCAAGGAACCTCAGCCACTTAACAAGTCTACTATGAACAGATTTATTCATAGTGATTACCTCATATCCACCCAGAAAGGCTGCCAACTAAGGGAAAAAACAGTTTAGCTTGCACTGGGGAATAACACAATAACAGCATAAAAAGCAAAGTGGACTCAGATATTGGATCCAGTGGAAATAAGTAGCTGAGCAGAGCACAACTGCTTAAGCTGGAAGTCAGCCAGGATAGTGAGAATGATGCCTGTGGTCCAGAGAAAGCTGCTGAACTAATCACCATTGCAGCCCCCTGCTCAGTTTTACACTAAACATATGAAGTTACGTATCTGATAGCAGTGTGCTTCCCTCTCACTTGATGGCTTAAAGGAAAGGCTACTTAAGTGCCAAGCTTAAACATACACAAAACTCTAAGCGCTAGTAAAGAGTTTAAATGTATTTCAAAGGGAAACTCTAAAAGCAAGTAAAGAGTTTAAATGTATTTCAAAGGGAATATGCTGAAGCTGTGCTAAGCTGGGCATTTTTCAGTTACTTCCAACCTCACTTAAAAGAGTTGCCAGCAGTAGGCAATAACAGGTTACCAAGAAAAAAAGAAGAAAAATAAAGCAGCTATAGATAAACACATCATAGGGAAAAAAAGGGCAACTCTACAGATGAAGCTTAAAAGGATGAAGAAATGCAACCTTCAAATACATTCAGTGCAAAAGCAGACCAGAAAATAATTGCAACTTTGCTCACCTGGGTGGCCAATGCTACTCAAGACAAACTGATCTCATAAATCATTGAAACTAAAAGTACCACACAAAAAAACCAAGAGAGTATCACACTTTCACTGAGTGACTGGTTTAAACCTTTTATGACAAAAAATAATCCAAACAAGAACCACCGTGCACAACATATTTCCCATAGTGACTTTCTAATGTATTGTATATAGGTGAACCTCCAAGTTTACAACAAAATTCAGCAGTTAATTAGACATTTTTTTGTATCAAATAAATTTTGGATAGTGAAAGTGAACTTTGCAGTGGAAGTGAAGTGAGCATGTCCAAGAGGATGGTGCCAGAACTCAGTGATAACTCCTGTTCCCAAGATGGACATATGCTTTCTTTTATATTTGCTCTTATTCCGTTTCTTGTAACAGTTCCTTCACATGTTTGCAGATGTGCATATGAGTGATAAGGGGATGCATAGATTTTTGTAAGTGATCTTCTTTAAGAGGCACTTAGAGCAGTGACCCCTTAATGTAATTTCAAATAGTTGTCAAGATTTAACATTTATTTTGCTAGACAAATAGCCTATTATTGGCAAATTGGCTATTCTTCTAGTATGTCAATCAGGTCAGGCTTAAAATCAATACACAGCATTTGTCAATTGTGTTTCATGTGTCTTCAGCCTGATTATATTCATTAAGAAGGAACAGACTACTAATAGCATGCATTGTAAATCAGGTTACAGTGTCAGAAAGCACACAATCTTACTGCAAAATAATGAGCTTAAATTCTTAGCTGGAAGAGCTGTACAGACAAAGCCCAGCTGTAAAAATCATAATGCATGTATTCTTTAGTCTAAAATGACCTCCAGCCTGCAAAATCCCAGAACAATGTTGCCATAAGTATTTCATCAATCCATACTTAATATCAGTCATGAGAGGAAAGGTAAGCCCAGAGTCCTTCTTAATAAAAAATCAGCTTATATGCCGTGGTTTTGTCCCATTATTATATACACTAATATTTGAACAAAACTCACTTCATCTTCAACCTTCCAGTTGCCAGGAAATAGATGTAAAAAAACCCCACAGGTTCCTCAGCTTCCTAAAATTACCTTTCAAACATACTTTTATTTCTTCTCAGCAACACAAACTGATGAACATTAGTGCATCACATACACTCATCTAATACATCAGGCTGCAAAAATTGCCACAGAGTATTTTATCTCAATTTGTTCCCAATGCAATTAAAAAAGAGAGCGGATCCCCCTCTTCTTCATCTTCACCTGACCTGCATCCCAGCTGATTGTGTCACCTCTGATAAATGTTCATTAATCACAACAGCAAACACAAGTAAGCCCAGATCTGGCTTCCAGGCTGCAGTTTGTGAACAGAATGATTCACAATTGGCATTTGGAATCAAACTAGGAGAATATGGAAAAAGAGATGCTGATTTGGAATGAGAAAAAGGAAGCAAAGAGTTAGAGGTAAGGCATTCCATAAATACCAAACTCTACAAACAAAAAAACAAACCACAGTTTGAAAAGCTTTTACATTTTTGAGAGAGGAGAAACCACAGTGTAGAAGCACAGTGAAGGCATTTACAAGTTCCAGCTCTTTAGAGGTGGCTGCACCCAAGAACCCATTAAATTAGTGCTACTGCAGGACCGCCAGAGTTGTCATTTTTTTAATTCAAAGTGTAACCACTGTCTGAAGCAAAGGTTTAAAAGACGCAGGGGACCTAGGGGAGAATGACATCCAACATATTTTAGAAAAAAAATACTTTTAATGGTATTCATTAATGGCAATTATTAACTTCTGTAGAGTCATACATCACAAACATTCCCTTTGGCTCTGTAAGATACCAAATGCATGATCAAAGAGAACAACAAAAGTACCTTAGAGAAAAATGCTGATCATTCATTAATTTATTCAGCTGAGGCAATCAAAACATGGTGTAAACTTCCTAGAAGCTTGGCAATTTTCCTACCACTATTAGGAAAGGAGCAGCTACATATTACCATCCTTTTCACAGACTCAGCACTCCACTGGATTGATCTGTCTAAACATTGTACATTTTTCTCTGGAGCACACAGAGTGACCCCGAATTTCATTGGCAAAAGGCAAAGTAAGTTGGGTAAGCTCAATCAGTACTGCCACACCACTCTGGATAATGCATCTAATACCTTGTGTCAAAACAGGTCGTAATAGTTTTTTGGAATCTTTCATTTTAATCTGCATCTTGACTTCTTTAAGATATGCTGATTCAAATTACATAGGAATTAACATATTGCTGTATACAGCTGAATGTTAACATGAATGAATTATTTGTAAGATGAGTTAATGACTAAATGATACTGACTTGGCAAACAGTAAAAAGTCAGTTTTAGGTAAGAGTTTATGTCATTACATCTTACCAAGCAATCCAACTTTTAACATGAGTAGATTTCTCCAAATAAATAAGGAGAAACCCTGAACAGTGAAAAAACTGTAAGCCTTTTAAACTACTCAAGGGGGAAAAAAAAGGAAAAAGAAAAAAAGAAAAAAAAAAAAAGACAAAAAGAGCAAAAATCTCTTACAGAATCTTGTTATTCAGTTACCTAGACAGATATTTAGACATATTTACAGATTTACCTCTCTGCCCTGCTTACTGTTCATCTGCAGTACAATACACAATCACCAAAAAATTGTCACTTTAAGAAAGATTTGGAAAGGCCAGATGATCGTGAGTTGCATTCATTCCATGCCCACAATGCCCATATACAGGAAAGCAGGGCCAATGCAGACCTACAGAAACAAGAACAAAATGCCTGAAATGGGTAGGTTTCAAAGCAAGAAATAACACATATTCAAGTAATTCTTTTTCTTCCTTCAGTTGGAAAAGATAGAGATGACTTTAAAATTAAATGGTTTATGATATGCACCGCCTAGCTCTGAGGTTTCACAGGAGGAGGAGACCCGCACTACATAGCTCAGGCTTTCCAGTGGACACACAGAATATCACATATGCCCATCTAGCAGGACATGCACCAGAAGAAATGTTCAGGAGCACACACCGGGCTGCCCCAAACCACAACTGCCACAAACTCACAATCTCTGCTGCAGATCCCTCAAGAAGAATCTCTTTAAGCAGCAATTCCCCCCATGAAGACATGCTTAAAAGATCAAATGCACTTCCTTTTTTTCCCAGTCTTAGAATTACAATGGAAATGCTTATGAAACTTATTTGACGTTAGCAGAGATCACATGGACAGCATTAACAACTTATGTGGTGCATAAATTGTACAATTTTCAGAAGACCTTAAAGAGTTTGATCCCAAACCTTCTGTCTTGCAGAAGGCAGACTGTACACACCAAAATTTGGTAGTTCCAGCCTCCTCCACTGTTGTAGGTGATGACTGTGCAATAGCTCTTTCTCAAACCTAAATTGCTTGTAATGATTTTAAAATTTAAAATAAATAGGCACCTTACCAATGTGACTAGGGAAGTAAGTTTTTACATGAACAGATTACCTAAAGAGTATAATCATTAACCAATCACTAACCTGAGAACTTTCTCCTGAGTAATTTTAATGACTTTCAACCACCACGAAGAAGGAAAAAAGCACACCTGTGAAATGTGTGTCTCTGTAGATAGAGAAGCATAGTTTGTTCTATGTCCTACTATATTGACAGTATCTATACAATGGTAGGTAGTGACTTTTAAATTGAATGTCACCGTTTGTTGCACACTCGATTTTGTTTAATGTAGACAAGGGAACCAGAAACATGAACAACTGTGCCCTTCTAGATGCATTTTCCAACTGTGGCATTGTGGAGTCCTCCAACCAAAGCGTGGTGTGAACAGGTAACTCCTTGAAGTAAACTGTCAAATTTACATTTTCCCTCTCCATAATCCTCAGGAGGAGGGAGGGGTTGGAAAATCAAGCTTGGTAAACTTAGTAAGCATGCGTGCATTTCAGAAGAATTGCTTTCCCTCCTCCCTTAGTTGTTTTGAGGAAAAAGGAGTGGGGAAGCAGAGAATGACTGAATAAACAAGGGGAAAAAGGTCTGCTACGTGTTTTACACATTTCTCTTACTTTAAATAATAAGCTTGTTGTGTTCTCCTGGGAGAACTCAGTTGTTTCCTGTATGCTGTAGCTTTCATATCATACTTGATGCTTTATTTTTCCAAGGCTCATAAACAGCAGTTACCACCATAGCTGTCTAAAACAAGGACCCAGTCTGAGCCTGAGCCAGTCATTCACCACAAATTTCCCCGCTCCACCCCCAGCTCCTCCTCAACTGGAAAAGTCACCTATTCAGAAAACCCTTCCCAGGGGTGGCCCCAGCAGCACGCCAAGAGGCCACCCACTCTGAACCGGATGGTCGGGCACACTCATGAGATCATCAGCTCATGGGTACTCACTGGCTGCTGAATTACAGTCAAACAGAACCTCAGTGTCTGAGCTACCTGCTCTACCTGTGCTTCTCTCCAGTTTGTATCAGAGGAAGTGCTGGAGCCTCACTCAGCGCAGGCAGCAGTGGGATCAGTTTTGTAAAGCTCTGCAAAGTTCAACGTCACCAGCAGCCTGTAAACACTGCTCACAACCCAGTATTGCCTGGACTCATGGAAATGAAAAGGGGCCATAAAAAAAGCTCACTGACATACTTTACAAAGCAGTTTTTGAACTTTCAAGTACTTAAATCCAGCTCATCAATCATACTAGAAACCTCTGACAACTCACCAACAACAGCGTTTTCCCCTGTAAAAGCTGAGTAGGTTATTAATGTTGTTTATTTTGTTAAATGAAATTCTGTGTATCACATACAAACCAGCTACTCATATCTTGTAAAAAAATCTCTAGGCAAATAAAAACAAAGCAAAATGCCCCGTTAATGGATCTTTTCTGAACAGCTGACTGAATGTTCAAAACAGATTTTTTTTTTTTTATTTTCCTGTGCTCTATCTATTTAAAAGGAAAAAATGCACAAAAAGCACCCTCTGCTGCAGACCATCCACCCCGAGAATGAGAGCTCTGCTCTGCTACCTGTGTTTCTGGGAGCAGTCCCTCTCCCAAACCTGCAGGAAGCAAAGGGTGTGGCACTGTCACACAGAGGCTTCACCCACAGAGAAAGCATTCTTTTCACATTTCTCATCAGTGAAAGCACTACTGTGCAGTAGTCCTGCAGAGGGTGTGTGTGTGTGTGTGTGTGTGTGTATGTGTGTGTGTGTGTGTGTGTGTGTGTAAAACTGAGAAAAAAACCCCACACTTTACCTTTAGGTGTTGTATTTAGCTATATTCACAAGGCAACACTAGAGCTGTATGAGTCTGTCTGGAGTGTATAAACCCTCTGGGAAATACATGCAAACATTTTCATAATGGAACTAATCAGAGACCACTGACAAAAATAGCACTGATGAGAAAGTTAATAGCTTTGGGATTATTTATATGTATTGTCTCTGTGCAGCTCTGGAAAAAAAAAAAAAGGTAGTTAAAAAAATGAATGTGGGAGAGTATTAGTTCCTCATCTGTGTACAATTAATAAAACACTGGCTCATTCAAGCACGGGTTTTGGATGGACGCCCTAGCTCCATTTCAGAACTTCAGAGCAAAATAAAGTAGCTCTGTAGTGTCACTCCACAGGGAACCAGCACCGCTTGCTGTAGAAACAAACATACATACATGCACACTTAGGGTAATAATAAACACTACTACCAGTTAGTTTCACATTTGCAAAGTAAAATTTAATAATAAAAATGGAAAATAATGCATTTAAGCCTAACACATAAATTTAATTTATTCATATGCAATAAAAAATTCCTTGAAATATGAAATGATACAATTATCAGTGAGCAGTACACCACTGTGTGTGTCCATGCCTGTTGCTTTGTAATAGATACCTTGCAAATCTTTTTACATATTCACATTCACACCTAGGGAATTTATCAACCTAAAACTTCTCCAGAACTACCTTTGAACATAATCACATTTGCACTTTTGAACCTACATAGGAATCGTCCCAATCTACTGCCTTCAATTAAGTTAATCATTGTCCTATCTAGAAACAAAAATATATGAAAATGAAAATAGGAAACAAAGTTCATGTGACTATCTCAGCATAAGAGGCAACATATTGTGTCAACCCAAGAGCTGATTCAGATCAGTGTTCTGTTTGCATCAGTGTTGCTAACACATGCTAAGATATAAGAGAAAATACAAAGCAGTGTTTTTGCTGGCACACCTCACACTTTCAAGTGGTTAACAGGAGATTACAGAGAGATCAAGATGTGTAAAGTTTAGAAACCATTTCTATCTACAGTGCAACCAGTGACACTACATTTATAGCAGTGTGTTTATGGGACAATATTTTGTTTAAGTTTGTTAAAATTGGAAATATAATTCTGAGGTTTTATGATTTACTGCCTACCTGAAAGAACAGAGGTTGTTTATGTCTGTGGTGCTAAAAGCACATATTAAGTCCTCCAATTTCAATAGAATTTTTGCCTGAAGTTACTTATTTAAACAGAATTTATATTCTTAGCTTTTCCTCAAAAAGGTTACAAAATTCTTGCCTGAGAAATTTGGCAAGTAAATTTGATGGAATTTGATTTATTAAATCTTTTTTCAACTTCTCTAACTAGAAAGATTTTAAGGAAATTCCATTATAACAACAAATCCATTGCATCTACTAAAATGTCCTAACAATATCAAGGAAATTATTTTCCTCATTCTATCACATACATCCTGCAATTACACCAACTCAATTTTAAACAGAAGACTAAGTTCAACCTTATCAAATTTATACCTGTTGTATACCGGGTCTCTGTGGCCTCATCTTCTTTCCAGTGCAATATTATATTGCCCTCTAATGGATTACCTGCACAACTGCACAGGCCTATTTTGACTTTTGAAAGTCCTGAATAAAAGGTTGCATGAGAAATGGGAAAAGTGAAATAGTTTTGTTCCTGCTCCCGTTTAATTGTCTTTTAATATATGAATTAAAATTTGAAAGATTTTAATTTTCAATCTTTTCATTTTAATGTATTCAGCTGTGAAAAGAAGTTGTGTGCTGGAGGTTCAGGTTTTTAAAGCGTCTCAGGCTGCAAGTTGAACTTGAAATCTAGAATAAAAAAGGTGCTTTTTAAAAGATAGAATAGAAGCTGACCCAGCAAAGGATTTGTCAAGAAAATTTCATCTACTCCAACTCAACTTTTGAACTCATACACCAATCCCACGTCAGGCATAAAATTTGCCAGCTCCACCAATGTCCTCCTGTTTCAGCCAGGGACATCAGCACAACTACCTGCCTTTCTGGTCTTTTTTCTCCCCAGAATGTGCTTATCTCTTCCAGATGGAAATCAATTACATTTTACAAAAAAAACCCCAAAAAACCAAAAACAAAACAAAACAAACAAACAAACAAACAAACAAACAAACAAACAAAAAAAAAACCAAACAAACAAAACCACCAAAAACTTTGTGAAGAGATCTAATTGTATCTATAAGTAATTTCCAAAGTAAATAACAGACACGTGGATTTACACTGGATAGCACATGCAGTTTAAAGTAAAAGGAAGGGTATTTTTGGTGGTGGTAGCTTAATGCATCTCAATGCTGCTCCAGTAATAATTTTTAATTATCATCATTCTCAAAAGCTTAATATTGACTGTTCATATCACCAATTAAAAAACCACAAATAAATTCCAAGTACATTTCAAATCAATGCAATATTTAATGCATTAAAAGAGCAAGCCTGCACAAATTTAAGCACAGCAACTGTCATCTTCATCCTGTCATTGCCTAGTTTTATTCTTAAAACCACCAGAACCATCATCTATAAATTAAAACCATTTATCTTTAAAGTATGGGGGAATCAAATTTGATAAACATGAATAAAGTGGAGATTCAAATCTCTGAACGTTATGGTTGAATCAAAGATCATCTTTCCAGGAGCAACAGGACAAAGGGGGTTCAGGAAAAGAAGAAACATTTCTGGATTGCTAAATTCATTAAGTAAAAGCAAGATACACACAAGTGTCAGCACCCAACAGTAGTAGAACAAAAAGATCAGCTTAGATCTACATCATGAAACTAAAACAAGTAATAGCAAAAACTGCAGATTAAAGATGTTTGAGTAATTATTTTTCTTTTGCTGCGAGAGTTATTTGATTTTGGTGATATCAAAGAAAATTACATTTTCTTTTGTTCTGATAATGAGGTGCAAGTTAGTTCAGTCTGAAAACACATATGTGTACAGACAAACAAATAAGCCTTTCTGATAATATCCAACCAGTGTGCCATGTAACAGAGATTTCTAGCTCAAGCTCTAATTACTCACTTTGGAATTTGTTCTCCAAAGCTTATAAAGGCTAAGTATCTTTAGCAAAGCTGTGTAATTTCAAGTAATGATTCTTGTCCCGTTCTAGCTGAACTGAGATTTGAGCAATTATATTTAGAACAAACAAAAATGGAAGAGAAGTCCTCTGAACTGGCTATGACATTTTCACCTATGAAACTGGGTCTAACCTACACTCCTGGATATAATGACTCCTGGCACAGAAACAGAAACCATTTTTACATTTAGACCACCCAGCCTCTGACTGTCTGACTAGGGCAGAAACAGAGACTAAAGTACTAAGTACAATATGTATTTCCACATCCAAGCACTCAAAAATACATTCACTCAAAGTGTACTTCAGGGAGGTTATTTCTTTGTCCTCTTGGAAGTCGTAACCTCCATGAAAACTAATAGATTAGTTTCTGATGAATTAAATTTAACTAAATGAGCCAGCTGACTAATACAAAACAGGTTAGGGTGAAAAGCACAGAAAAAAAACCAAAAAAACAAAAAAAAACCAACTAACACCATTCATATAAAGCAAACAGAAGCAAAAATTTCTACTCTTATGAAGAAAAACAAGGATTTAAAATTAAGTAATGAAGAAAAAACTTTACCAGGCAAGAGGTATCTCTCTTCAGGCATATTCAAAGGATGAAAGAAACTATTGTCAAGCATAGAAAACCAATTTATGTGAAGAGATTATAAATGCTGACTTGCCAATTCCACAAAGCTATCTTCAAACTATATTTGAGATCAAGAGTAGAAAACCTTGTAGTGAAGAGAGACCTCTCAAATACACAGAACTCAATCAGCTGTTTCAACAAAATGTTTGAAACCCTGTCTCACACCCAAGATGCACTATAAAGAGAGAGATGCTAAGAGAGCAAACAAAAGGTTTTTGAGCAACCTACTGTAATGAAAGGTATCCCTGCCCATGGAAGGGGGCATGAAACTAGGTTGACAGGAACTAAGGTTCCTTTCAACTCAAACCCTTCTATGAAAGGGATTATTTGGTACAAACTCCAGAGAGGGCAGAGAAGTGTAAAGAAAAGGAGAAAAAAGCATCACAATGCTGACTGATGTGTAACCTCATGGTTGTGACTT
>PYHW01009542.1:3742258-3757779 GCA_013186435.1 Turdus rufiventris | reverse complement strand
TACCTACTTGGCAGGAAATAATTGAGTTAGCCTTTCCTGTTAGCTAATTAGCATTCTGTACTTTTGGAAACACTTTAAACTTTAAAGGAATTTAAAATTTTAACTTGGATCCTTTATTTCTCTCCTCTAACAAAAAAAGCAAAGAAAAATGATATAAAAATTGTACAGTTAGTTCAGCTTAAATGCTGCAACATGACAGAGCATGAAAGCATCACACTGAAGACTGTGTCAGACCACCAAACTTAGCAAACCTGTCAGTTAAAGCAAGTGACACTGCTTTATGGACTCCATGTGACAGAACTGTTTATGGCCTTGAGGCTCTCACTAACAGCAGCTTTTCTTATGAGCAAACTATTGATGAAGGAAGGTAAGACACCCCTGAGGTGCATTCTAAATATGATAATGAGATTCTACCCTCTCATCCCACCTTCTGGAGCAGATAATTTCTACTGGTATGAAGTGATCAAAGAATTCGCCATCTGAGATGAAAATGCAAACTAGCAAAAAGCCTACAGCAAAACACCTCTTCTACTTTAACACCTCTTCTACTTTAAAACAAATGTTTCAAAATATGCCTAGAAAACACATGAGTAAAACACATTTCCTCTATTTAAATTGTGGCTTATAAACACTTCCTGAACTTTACCCAATGAATGTAAGTCTCATTAGGTTTACCACTGACAAGATGCAAATCAACCTGCAGAGTACAGTTTTACACTGTATTAACCACTTATGTTATGCTACATTTCCCAAAATTTTTAAACTCTGAATAGACATATACCTTCCTTACATACTTTGGTGGCCTCTGCTCTGTTTATGATCTGCCTATCTGTTAAAATTCAGACTTTCTTCCGTCTTCAGCTAATTATTGTTTATCAGGTTATAGCTCATCAAAAAAGTGCACATCACACTCCTTAACACAATCTACCTTCATCATTTCCAGGTACTTAATGGTATAAAATAACAAAAAATAATGTTTTGTGATTAATTTAATATTGCATCTACCCTTGCTTAAGGCTATTTTAGCCCATTTATAAAAAATGCTACATTTTCCCTGTTCCATCCTGAATATCTGTACACATTTATACATGCATATGGAACAATATTTTCAGGTCTTGTTAAAATGTGTCAAGTCTAGTCATAGACTAGTAGTATCACAGTGCAACTTTCCCTACACCCTGAGTACACTACCATACATGCAGATGTACTGCACCTCTGTCTTTGAAGAGCGAGTTTATTGAAACGCTGTGACATCATCCAGCTTTTCTTAGATTTCATCCAGCTTAAAGTTACACTTGCGACAATTTTCCAAGGATTTAGCAAGAATTCAGCGGTATCATATACAAACAGCAGATGGGATGATCTGCTTAACTTTAATAGAGTAAGGTTAACTTTTAGAATTGCAGCCCCTCAGCTGTCCCAGAGAAGGGTAGGACACTCACATCTTTCTTCTTTAACTGCCTGTTCCATACAGGTCACTTCCCGACTGCCTAAAACAACAGTCTGCCTAGCTCACATCTGTGAAATCTTTTAGCAAATGGATAAATGCCAGCCCCTCATGCAGCTGAAATATCCAGAGATGGTTCAAGCTCTCTAAAATCTCATGAGCTGCAGTCTTTCTTCTGCCAGGGGTTACAAAACAATGCCCTTCTCTGAGAGTTTCTGCCAGCACAAGAGTTACAGTTTCTTCCTGTAATGCATCTTTGCTACTGAGTTGCTTTACAAGGATTATACTACTTTTCTCCTTCATTTAACCTGTACATACCCTGAGGTCAATGCTATTAATTACAAAATTACTTTGGATTAAAAAAAAAAAAAATAACAGTACATTTTAATTACAGTAAGATTAACTCTGACTTAATCATGTTGAAGGTACATTTTCAGTTAACAAAACTCTAATTACATGCTTTTTTTTTTTTTAAGTAAACCCACAAGTCTCGCTGTACCAGAAAGAGCCCCTAGTCTTTACCAATTTCTATTGAATAAAGCAATAGAAAGGCTTACTTAATTCCTGACCAGTTCTTATTTACATATCTTCTCTTACGAATTGTCTCAGCAATGAGAAAAAAAAAAAAAACGTAACATCACAAAACATCTAGATCTTAATACTTCAAGAGAAACCCAGGCAGAAGCTATAGTGCTGTTAATATGTGTGAGAGAGGACTAGATGGAAAAGACAAGTTCCTGAACCTGCTGTTTTCCAAGGGTTTTTGTGAGACCCCGGCCAAGCATTGTCTTAGAGTTACTATGGAGAGCAGCATTATACTACATCTAGGACTCAGCATGAATGTGGAGGACTCAGGTACATTGCTCAATATATGATTAAAAACTTCTACTTGCAGCATTGAAGATAATCATTTTAGGCTTTAAGATGACTGTTTCAAAAGCCTCAAAGTCTCTACAAGGCCATGGATTCATACTCAGAGAGAAACATGAAGTTATTAGAATTGAGCCAGAAATACTGCAACAGGGATTTAAGCTACAAATTTGGCCAGTAATGAAAGGCATGGTGATGAACAGCAATTACAGCTCAGGACTGAGTTGCAAAAGGCCTTGAATGCTCAGCTCAGCTGTTTGCTTGCCAGATGACGCGACCCAGGTTACACAAACCCCAACACACGCCCTTATGTGTTCCAAGGACACAAAGGTTGAGAGTGCCTGCCTGACCCATAGAAGTAGGGGATTATCTGCTGTAGAACACATCAGTTTGTCTCCCGCCCCTTGTCCTGGCCAAAAAGGCTCATTAAGGCCAACCAGAGACCCTTTGCAGGTGTGGGGAAAAGCTTGCTTTGTCTTGGAGATGTGCAACTCAACCAGATGATTTCCAGCCACAGCTTGCAGCTGCAGCCCCTCCCTGTCCCCAGTTCAAACCAGCAATGCTCCTTAGAACATTGCTGGGGAAGAACTAAACTTGTCAGACAGCCTTTGCCCTCATGAGCAGGCCAACAGTTTAATTGCTCACTGCAGACAACAGAAACCCCCTGTATCCTGTTTGCCTGTCTCCAGACTCTGACAGAAGAAAAACACCAACCTATCACACACGGACCTTTTGTTATTTCGTTCAAGTACAATGAGATTTTCATCTGGTAGGTGCTGAAGTAAGAGATTTATTACTGTATTGTTCTGAGGAAAAAATACTTGAGTTGCTCAGTGAGATTTGGAAAAAATCTGGTCACTGTTGAGTAGAAAAACTTTGCATGATCACCTTAATCACTGTGAAAAGTTTTTAAGTGGAAAAAAAAAAAGAGAGAAACTCATTAGTTGAAAACTGGATAAAATTATTATAGTGTTTAAGAAACTATTTGGATTTTTTTCCTCACAAGTTGTTTGTGACAGCATGAGAACAAAGGCAGGTAGGAAGTAGGGTTAGTGCTATGTGATGGAAAATAATGGGTGTGGGTGAAGAATCTTCAGAAGACAGGGAACTAGTTCAAGGTAAAATAATCTGAAATGTCACAGAAACCTTGAGAAAAAACAGAGATTTTTCTTGTAGGATTTCTTTCTAATGTATCCAAGCACTATTAGATCAAAGGAGTAGTCTGAAAATCTCTATGAAGAAGAGGCAGAAAGCAAGAGCAGAAGAGACTCCAATGCTCCACGTCTCGCACAACAGCATTTATGTAATTATCCAAAGAATAAACAAGCACATACACACACCACCTAGAAAGAGGTAGGGTCAGATCCTGACAAAGTGCTCATGCCATGTCTCCCATCCCACAGCCACTGGCATCTGAAACACAGCAGCAGATCAAGTGGCATGTGCCCAATCACAGATGACATACTGAATGCCAATATGGTCTTTCTTTTCTTGCATCCCCCTCTGACACAAAAATACTGTCCCCTGCCCAAAACAATTGGCATTAGTTTGGCATCTTCAAGTTAAAAATGGAAGAGAGAAGGAAAAAAATATGATCATATATTTTTGTGCCAGAAGGAGGGTTCCATAAGCAGACATCCCAGCTGGGATCACCTGCTTCATTCCACCAGCACATGCAGTCAAACTGCAGACCTTAAAGAGGGCAAGACAGTAAAACCATTCCCACAGCTCCAGGAACTTCTCTTTCCTGTCCACATCTTGGGGTGCCTCTTTCATGCCTCTCATATGATAGTCAGTAAAAGTTGAACATTCAATTAGTCAGCACTGAAAAACTGCCAGGAAGATCTTGTACAAATACAGAAAGTCTCCTTGGTGATGAATGGGCAGATACACTCTATGCACCTTGCCATGGAATTCCCATCATGTTGGAGGTGCTTCTGGACATCACAACAGAAAATTAATACAAAATCAACACAAAGACATGACATGAATAACAGATGTTCTGCAGATTTTCCAGTGTTAACTCACGATGTAAAAGTAGCAACAGTTCTTAAAAAGCCAAAATACAACTATTCTACTAGCAAGTAGAATAGTAAGATTGTTTGCAGATGAGATTCCATTCAAACAGGGAGGAGTGGGAAAAAAGCCAGCACCTTTAGAAGAAGTGGTCAACAACAAGACAAAAGAGTCCAGAGGGCGTGTAAAGCAGCAGGATTTAGCAATATCCTAAATTGCTGTGAGTTAGAAGCTGGCAGGGCCATAATAATAACCAGGAGATTAATAGATTTTTCCAATGTGAGGTCAGAAACCCACATAAAATAACATTAGAGTGCTGACATTTTAGAAGAGACAGTGAAGCAACAGGTATTAAATGAAACCAAAAAGTGGGAAGTGGGTGCAGGGCAGGGTCACAGTCCTGATGGACACTCTGCTAAAGCTCCTATTCAGCAGACTGTTCAATCTCTTGATTTTCAAAAGTTTCAGCAAGTCATGGATACCAGCTTCTTGGAAATCTTTATGGCATAGAAAATAAGCAGGCCACATTACACATTAGCAACTATCCCAAAGAGGAGTAAGTAAAAAAAGCTAAATCAGGAATTTCTGTGACAGGAACAGAGAAAACAGAAAAAATTGTACTCCCTGACCTTCAGACAGGGTTAGCACCAGAAACACATAAGTGCTATGTCACTGGTTGCTTTGTGGATTCCTTTAAACTCCCCAGTAATTGTATTATATATTTTTTTGTATCCAAACCATTATTCCTCTGCACTGTTGTACCTAAAATCTGACCCGTAAATTCTTTTGACCATGGCCAACCACAGTAGAAACTCTTCACTGTTGACTGCTACACTTCATGCCCAAGATTTCAACATTGACCTCCTTTTTTGAACAGCCATACAGCAAGTCATTTTTTGAACCAACCCCAAAAAAATCAACATAAACTAAGAATTAAAAGATATGATTGTATGTTATTTTCAATAATTGCAAAAACATTTTCAACTCACTACTTCAGGGGTTAAAAATAAACTGATAGATTTGTGACTACATGATACCATGACCAAGAGAAGCATGGATAAATTCTGTGTTTCAATTCATGTTGCATTATTGGTCATGTTGGACCAGAGATGCAGACATGTGCAGATGATACTGAAATCTCTTGTTGGCCTCTCATCTTCATGGAGGAATATGCAGGCAACATAGGAACAGCATAAGAATCTGTAGAGGACATTAAGGCTAATATCAACAATGCTAAATCAAGCACTGATTTATGAACATTATGTTTACAATCCTACAGAACCCCCCTCATACTCCTAGACAGGTTTTGATAATAATTATGGTACTATACTGTGAGAGCCTGTCTTTTCCAGCTTGCACAATAGCTGAATAGGCTGAACATGCACACTCAGGGTGCTACAAAAAGGTGGAGAGGCAGGATGAGTATTAGTAGGAATTAATTTCTAGGACATTTCTAACTTTTTCATGACTAATTAAGATAAGCCTACTTGCTGTTGCAAGTAAAGAACACATGGTGTTATTAGAAATTGGCACAAGGAGTGCTTAAAACATCCTCTGGCAACTCATTAAAGAACTGGATTAGTTCTAAGAAAAAAAAAAAGGGTCGTCAATCAACTGCAAAAGATATGAGCTCAGCCTTTTCTATGGGTGCATCAAGAAACTGATTACCACACAAGCACAGATGAAGAAAAATTAGCTGCTGAGTTATGAAAAAGTTGCAAAAGCAGCAAACCACTTTGAAAACATCTAAATATGAAGCAAATTTATGAAAAGAGCCATGACACAGGAGAACATCTCAGCCCCTCCCCTCCCTCTCTTATGGCATAGGGTACACAAATACAGTCAGCAATGAGAACAGGAAAAGGCAGCTGACTTTCCATCTAGGATCCTAGGATCCTTCAAATTGTTGCCTCTGTGAAGGTGCCCTCTGCACCATCTAGCACTAGGGACACTGCTCTCCTTTCCTGAGCACCTGCTACTCAGCATAACTACCAGTCCATTATATGCACAAGGGTTATGATTCAGCTACCCTAAAAAAATGCAGGCTGTAGGCAGGAAAAATTTTGTGTCAGAAGGAAAAGTTGTTCTTTCAAGCCTCTGGAAAATGAGAATGCCAGAGATCTATAATATACCTAAGGTAAAAAAAAAAAAAAGAAATTAAAAATTCAGAAAGGGTTTTTCAAATGCTGATGCAGCACTGACTTAAAGATACATGAATGCAATATCCAGGATCAATGAAAAGGTAATCTTTATTAAAGGGCAGAGCTTCAGGAGAAGTAACAGTGTTCCATAAATCTAAATTCTCACTTTTTTGGCTAAATTCTGACATTTTTTGACTGCTAAAACTATTGAAGCTTTGAGTCCAGAACACTATTTTCTCCCCTCACAGCTACCAAATATGAAATGAATACAGATCAGTAGGGACTGCAAAACAAGGCTGTCTGTACGTCTGGCAAAGCACCTTCAGACACTGCAGGACATGGAGACTGCCTCCTCTCCTTCTTTGAGGGCAGATCCACAGCTCTAGTCCACATCAGGCTCTCAAAGGGATCTCTTCCAACACTGAAAAGAATAATTCAAACACCATCTTGTAGGATGAAAACAGCATTGATGTTTTTACCTGTAACTCAGGGTACCTCCATGCAAGATCCTCTATTTAAAAACAGAAGCCAAGATTATCATAAAAGAGGGCTGCAGAAGGTCCAAGTAAAGAGAAGGAAGATTGTCATTAGAACAGGAATTAAATCTGTCAAGTAACAGTTGAAGATAAGCCTGAACTGTCTATAACAGCAAGCTAAAATGTTCTAAAATCACTTGTCACTTATATGGATGCATTCATGCCCTTCCTCTGGTATCATGCAATGCAAGGTATCACTTCAGAGCAGCTGGTCTCCCCAGACAAAATGCAAAAATTGTGTGCTAAGTTGAAAAATTAGTATTGGTAGAATCAGTTACTCTGGACCATCTTTAGTCTTACTTTGTGGCATTGCAGCTAGTCAGAGGTTGTATCAAGCTCAGGTGGTGGGAAATGTTTACAGAGTTCAGATACCATTCAAAACCTGAAAACTTAAACATTTCTTTGCATGCTTGCCTTCTACCAGTGTAGCCCTAGGTGAGTTACCAGTTCTTTAAATTCAAAAGCTGTGGTCTCACCTGATCCATGAAAGTCAGATACCATACCTCATTTCCATAAAACCTTTTTTTTTTTTTTTTTTTTTTGAGGTGGCTAGCTGTGATAAAATCCATTTAACAGAGGGAAAAAAATGATCTTGGCAAATCACTTCAAGGGTACATTTCCTTTACAAGCATTTTTAACTTTTTCAGAGATTTAGCACAGTTATGTGTTATTTGATTGGTTTTAATATAGTTTTTACTTTCCTCACCTGTTGATCCCCTGAATGAAATTGTATCACTGATGAGTTTAAAATGATGCTGTTACTTACTCAACAGTATTCAAAGATTCTTATTTGAAATAAAATGTATGTTGGGAATAAATTCTGCAGTTACAATGACCACAAAAAAATCAAGAATTAGTTTATAGAAAACTCATTAGAAGAGTTCAGTAGTGCTACTGCTGTCATGTTAAGCACATATTGTTTGCTTAAGTATTATTTGGCTGGACTTCTAGCTTTTAGCAAAATGTTAATGTGGTTATAAGCCTCCCCACATTGCACTGCATTTAAAAAATAGATTACATATTTCCTGATAAATCTTTCAATTCAAATGGCAATTAAATCAACAGCCTGGTCCTCCCTTCAATGCCTTTATGGCAGTCAAACTTCACTTATTTAATTCTATCTTTATAAATCTGTGATGATTAATGGAAGATTACATGGCAATGTATCATCCTGTGAAATAACTATATTCATACAGACATGCAGACAAAACAACAAAAAAGCATATATTTCCCTTCAGTTCCCTCCCTAAAACTAGCAAATATGACACACAGCAACTGGTCCTGGTTTTGAGCATGGTTTTCAAAAACATTTTTCTTTTGCCAAAAATATTGCAAACGTGAGTAATGAATACTTAATTGCTTTTTGCTCTTTTTTTAACTTCCAGAATTGACCTGGGGCACTCTGCTTCTTTGATAAAAAGAGGAAGATAGGCAATGGGCTTTTCTCCAGGGTCTCTCACATCTATCACTGTTATCAGGACAGGAATGGAGCTCTTTCATGCTGCTCTGCTGATAATTCAAGAAGTTTACGATGCAAGTGGCCTTGTTCAATATGTTTGTTTAGCAGAGAAGATTTAAAGTTCTACAAGAAAAATAGACACATTCTTTCAAGCTAACTTTAAAGACTCAAGACTGACAGTTGAAAAGAAAAAGAAAAGCCTTCAGCTCTACCTTCTGTGATACCTTAAGGGAACTAGTTTTTCAGCTCATCATGAGCAAAGATATCTACATGGAAGTTGTGATTCAGCCAGGCCTTCTGGTTGATTTTTGCTCCTTCTTTTATTAACTAGCTCTTGAAACAGTAATCAATTTTAACTTCTAATGGAAGCCCTGTTGAAGGCCAAATTATGCTGGATATTCATGCATAGAATTTAGAAGTCTGGCAATTCCTTAACTCCTGGCTACTTGAGTTTTCAACTTCCTTCCCTCATCTTTTCTCAGTATAAATAATGTGTAAAACTTGTGCAATGAAAATTTAAAAAGAAATTGAGGACCACCCAACTTCAAAGTCTATCATCTGGTATCACATATTTTACAGAAACCAACAGCAGTGATTTTTAGATTCATTACACTAATCTTTTTCATTAAGTCTAACTGAGGACAACTGGAGATTGTTGAGCTCCACAGCATTATCAGAAGGGCAACAGAAACACTCCACCATGAAGTTTCACAGACAGGTATTGACATCCATGTAATGGAAAGACAGAATCCTCTGTCTGCTTCAAACCCCAGAAAGGAGGGAAGTTGAATAGAGGATACAAGAGCCTTTACTATCCAGAAGGCAGTTCCCAGTACGTCTCACTCAGCTTGTCCTAATTCCTGCTCTAATTCAACATGATGCTTTATCTTACCCCAACTTTCTTGCCTAGACAAAGACCCAATTGTAAATTTTGCAAGAAAAACAGAAGAACCTGCTTTGTTTGATATACCAACATCAAGAAAAGCTCTGAGTATTTAAACTTACTTTGTAGCAACAAACTCTAGAAAGACAAGAATAATTTAAGCTAAAAGGGTGATTCTGACAATAATGGTTATAAAATCACTTACTTTGGAAACTGGTAGACCATCTAAGACTCCCATACCAACAAAACAAGGTTGTGGAACAGGTTTGTAGTGGGAGTGTTATAGGCTAGGTAATTAGTTTTAAGCACCATCTCCAATAGTTAAAAGTATGTTATAACCTGACTACCTGAGTCCAGTACGTAGCTGTCTTCACTGCCTCATGATTCCAATAATGAACAACATTCAGCATTTCAAAGATACAGAATTTAAGAATTTAATTTAATTATATGTTTAATCAAGACCTTTTTTTTCCCTAACCAGTTAAATGTACTTGCTAACAGAAGCCAGAGGAAACACTCAAAGTATAATAAAACCTCCAGCTTACTACCTAGGTCAAATTGAAAAGACAAATTCAGATCATTCAGCCCATCCTCTTCAAGAAACAGAACTGTCTTGTCATTATAAAAAATGCACTGGATGGGTTTTCCTGAAAGGTTTATACAGAACTGGGCATTTATCTAACCCTCTAACCTCTTTTAGCTTAAACTGTAGAGGTCACTTACACAGACCAGTAGCTGGCTTCAAAGCTGATGGGTAAAAAAATAGTGTCAGCAATGTATCCTTCCTTACTCCCTCTGCATGCCCACTCCAATTATTCTCATATTTACTGACTTCTCTGCTCACTCACATTTCATTTTTCCTCTCTTTGATGATACAGACATCCTGGCTCCATCTGCCAAAGGGTTAAATAATCATCTCTGATTTCAGTAGATTCCATGAACTGCAAACTACAACCCTGAACCAACCAAGATTTTCAGGAGGTCTTTTTCTTTTTTTTTTAAATGGTCCCTTCCAAGCTAAAGGCAAGCAGACCTTAACCTGAGTTTCAATAGACACAGAAGGATAATTATATTTATTATCGTGAAAGTTGCAAATAGGAAGTATTCTTTTCTACTTTTTAAAAACCTATAATCACAAAATGTTATTTTAGAAAAAGAATGTCAAAGAATACTTCTGTAGACTATTATTAATTATTGCTTACAAGATGGAAATATATGTTTTTCTAACTTCAGGAAACATCATAAATCTGATAATGTGTTTGGCTACTGAGCCTTCAGAAGGTAATTCTCTCTAAAAAATGTTTATCACAGAAGTCTGGTGAGTTAGGATATGTGTTCCTAAAACCATTCACTTGCCTGTCTCTTCTTAATGATATTTTAGTGTTTTACTCCCTATGTATTTTCCCATCAGTCTAACTTTCCGTACATTAAGTGACATAATAGCTTGGATACGTCAGTACAGACACAAATGCTCTTAATTCTGCAATGCAGACACCTTGCCATCCATTCAGATCCTGATACTCACATTTCACTAAAGTGTATACATATCATTTTTAACCATGAACTGTGAGAATAACACGTTATAAACACTTTGGGGTTTTTGAGCAGAGAAAAACATTGCCAGTAAAGCTGAGGGTACAATTTATAAACTGTTGTCTAGGATTTATTTATTTAATGACAAATTACACTCCTGCCCAAGACACAAAGTAACATCAGCCTCATTGTTAATCAGTCATTGCTCTTTTGCTATCACTCCCCGTAAGTGAGTCAACAGTACGCTGGCTATGCATTGTTTTTGCCCTCTCAAACTTTTCCATTGCATGCTGCAAAGTGGTTAGTGCTGCAGGATGGCAGCCCCTTTAGTTTTTTTCCTTCCTCTATAATTTTTGCCAATGGTATCAGTGAAACATTAGCCTTAATAAGTGTGCTGAAGTCAGCAGAGAGAGAATGAGAGCCTTAGGGCTCTTCCAAAGATAGCTTCCAAACTCAAAAGGTGTTATATGTAAGAGATCTTTGCCACTGCTCATCATTCTCAGTTATCACCAGACAAAATTCCATTACATCTACTTTAATACCAGCCAAGATTTTAGGAGCAAGTTAAAAAGCAATTATGTATTAAATCATTTTGGCACATTTGGCTCAACAGAATGTAAAGTATAATTTGAGTGTAGCCTTTTCAACAGAAGAAAGTCACTGTGTCTGGTTTATCTGAAATAGGCTATGGACACTACTAAAACATAACACAAAACACACACACATAAAACAGGAAACTCATCCAGAAAAAAAACCCCAAAGCACAAGACCCACAAAATCCTCAGAAGAGAATATGTTAATCAGAAAGCCTTAAAAAGAAACTTTATCAAACATGACAGATTAGGAAAAAACACAAAATCATTTTAATACTTCTAATACTTTCAGTAACACCCCAGCAGAGATAATGCTTTCGTATTCTTTAGCCATCTTAAAACAAAAAAGCAAACTAACATTCATGTCGATATCATGTGGGATTAACCAGGAAAATTTAAGTCACTGGCACTGGAAAGAGTGGCCTACAGAAAACATGGATTTTTTCAAGGTTATGGAAAGTTTACAAAAGGAAAACACATTTGGGTTTGACTATGATCACACAGTCAAGGCAGAGCTGGGGCAGGAAGCCCAGCTGTCACAGAAGGATGTTGGGCTCTGATGCAGATACACCCTGGGCAGCAGCTTTGACTGCTAATGAGAGTGACTTGACCAAAATCCCAGCAAACACAAAATCCTCCCATAAGAATTGTGCTGACTGCAGCCAAAGGACCATCGAGTTCAAGGTCCCTTCTGCAGCTGATCAGTATCCAGAGCAAGGGAGAAAGTCAGAGCAGAGCAAACAAATTCCTTCCCAATTTAACTGTCCCAGCTTCTACTGAGAAGGGGCTCACCGTGGAAGTCATAGCCTTGGTTTTACTCTATTACTCTGTTAATTTCTTTTTCATTTATATCAAGTGAAATTAAACATAATATTTTACCATGGTAGTTTTGAAAAATGCTGAAACGAATTTTTGGCCATATTCTAGACAATGTCTTTGGTGTTTGTAAGATTAATTTTTTTACAGTTTGGTATAGAACTTCAAAGTCTTTAATCACAAATCAGATTAAGTAGCTCCACACAGCAATGTAGTGTAAGGTAAAAGAATCATTTGGCACAACATGTTAAAATGCCAACAAAACATGGATTAGAATAATACTGTGCAGACTAAATGAGAACTTGGATCTGACTGTGACTAGTCCTTATATTTATGAGTTGTTTAGGTTTTATTTATAAAAGGCAATTTCCAAGACTATGCTTCCTCCTCCCTAGAAGCACTAATTTAACACTGAGATTTAAGAAAATTTATCTGTTCAGGCTACCAGAAAAATGTTCCTCTAAATCCACTGCTCAAAGATAAAGTAAAAGAACAGAAAAAATATTGCCATTATCTCCAGCACAAGAGACTTTAAACAGAATTGTAAAGCACTTTCTGTTTGTTCATGACCAAGTGTTACGGTGTCAGGCCAGGCAGGGCTGCTCACAGCAGCTTCCTTTCTCAAGAAATGCTGTAGTTGAAAAATAGAAAAGCAACAGTGACATGGAGAAATAATAGATCTGATTTGCAAATCCAGGCACAGAAAATTGCAGCTGTAACTTCCCAGGTAACATTTGATACTGTGCACACAGCAGAACAAGATTCAAACTCTCCTCTGGTTTTCCTTACCAAAACTCAGTCCCCCTTCTTTTTTCAGCTGAAGGATACTGAGAAACATTTCATATTACTTATTACAGGGCTAGAATGTTTTTCCTCAAAATACAGATGTTCACTACAAACTAAACTTCACACATCCAAACAGAGATTCAACCACTACTGAAATAAACAGGGGTCCACACTCTGCTTTCAGACTGATTATGACCACATCTATCAATTTAATTATACTGGTCTGGAAATTGCCAAGAGCTAGTTTTGTGGGATATTATTTTTTCTTCCTCAAGAAATTTAATTTTCAAGGAATATTTTTAGTTTGTCATTAGATCCTCTATGCATTCCAATATGAGATAAATGCTGAGATATCAAATCCAATTGCAATTAATTTAGTTTGAAGTATATCATAACTGCTCCAAAGGCTCAATTGGTGCACAGTTACTTTCACTTGAGATAGAGAAACACTTTAAAAGAAGCAAAGTTTTTAGGCTTCCCTGATGACTACAAGAGGTTATCCTTACTTGTAAGTCATGAAATGGAAACTTTCATGTGACAGGTAAAGGCAGTCCATATGTGTGTTTGGGTGAAACCAAAGATATTTCAGGAAAAAAACAAAAAACCTTTTTTTTTCATGCTAATTAGGAACTTATATCACATTCCTAAGTGCAGACAGCTACAAGATGTCACTTAGTGTAAAAATCTAACATATTTCATTGCGTTAATAGAAAAATTATAAAGATATTCAGATAATGCCACTCAAACTTTTTGTTATTATCTTAGGTTTTCAAAATGTTTATTTTAAAAGCAAGCAGTCCAACATTTGACCCATCAATGTGGTGCAGTTAATTTAAGTTTTCCCAAAAGCAAATTCATCAAACTATGCTTTTCCTTAATGTATTGCAAGACCATTATTACTATGAAAAGTAAATGGCAAGATCACAATGACTGGGTGCCACTGTTCCAGAGAGAGAAGAGAGCTGGAAAACATTCTGTGCTCTCTGGTAGAGGCAGATTAAGGAAAGGGTGGATAATAACCTTTCATATCACTCTCAAACACAGGATTCACTCTGTCTGGCTCCATGCTGTTATTATTGCTTCAGCACAGGCTATTGTCTATTCTCACGACATTAATGAAAAAAGGAAAACAAATTTCAAATATATGATTTTTGGCTCATTTTACAAGACAAAAGTGCCTCTAATAGCCTTGTGAATGGTTCACAAGAATATAAATCATTTCACTAAGCTGCAATTATAAAAGTCAACAAATATGTTCTGAGTGGTAGCTACACATAATAGGTTGATATCATCTTGCTTTTCAAGTAAATTAATAAAAATCTTTTCTTTCACTATAACAGGTAACATAAAGAGGTCCAGCTTAATCACAATAGGTGGAAGCTTGTAAAAACAAACAAGTGAAATTTGCAAAATCACACTAAAATAAAAAATTTCATCTATTTTTCATTCTGATCTTTAAAGATCTGAAAAACTTTTTCTATGCATTACTGTTTTCTAGGTTTATTTGTCTTAAATATAGCAGCTCTTTTCTGATCTGCTTTGCTCAATGACTTTCTTGGAAACAACTGTGAAAATACCATGTATTCAGATTCAATTTTTGAATAGGTGGTTTGGTTTATTTGTGGGGTTTTTTTGAACTTCCAGAAATCTTCATAATTTCAATAATATCCATTTAGTTCAAATTTTGGATAGCCAGACCAAAATGAAAAATTACAGGTCAAAAAAGCATTTACTTCAAATGAAAGTTGAGGAAAGTTTACAACACTTCGCTCTTTCAATAAACAGGAGAAATATTATTTCTGTGAATTTTATTTACATTTATATATATTTATATATTTCTGTGAATTTCAGAGAATAGCTACAGCAACAGCATGGTGCTACTTTGAAATTAAAATGATGGAATTAATATTTTTTAAGGTAGTATATCATTACCAGATCATTTGTAATGATGCTTGGCAACCTGATTTTGCAAAAAGAAATCATGTGGAAATATTTTACACTGATTGTTCATGCCCTAATACTGTAATTTCACTTACCTGGTCTCAAAAGCTATACATGAGTAGATTAGAGCTATATCAACCAATAAGCACAGACTGAAGTCTTGGAGTAGCTACAATCATTGTTAAAACTCTTCTTCTCATTTAAAGGCCAGAATTTAACCAGTAAGCAATAACAGGTTTTATGTTACATAGTTTTCTCAGTGATTTTACATGACAGACCCAGAAATGTTAAGATGTGTATTTATATATGCACGTTTTATAACATAATCTGTGTACTTACAGTATATTGTGAATGCACACCCTCAAGTGTCTGTACTGGGAGCAGGACTGTTTAAGGTGGGGGCAGTGATCCTTATCTCTGTGGGAGATATTCTACTAATGGGCCATCAATTGAAACCAGGTGGGGCATTGATCTTTATCTTTTCACAACCCATCCTTCCT
>PYHW01009542.1:3694869-3738883 GCA_013186435.1 Turdus rufiventris | reverse complement strand
ATATAAGGACAAAAGAACAAAAAGTTGCCAACACCCGGGAGTGCGGCTTATACTCGGTGCGGCTTATAATCGTGAAATTACTGTACTAATAGTATAAATGCCTCCTACTGAAAGGGCAAATTCCTTCATCAAGTGAGTATTCAATCATTCAAAGTGAGGAAACAGAATGAAATATACTACTATAGCCACTTAGCATTCCATCACAAGTCAACTATGAGCAATAGTCATTCAAATTTTGAACTCTACAACCAGCCAAGAACAGTCTTATTGAATCACCTTCCCCACTATTGCAAATACTTGCACGAGCAGTAGCCTCTGAACACCCAGTATACTGTTCTTAAAGCAGCAATGTTTAATACAGCGCTGAAGAAAAAGGAGGCAGGTCCTGCAACAGTCCTCATCTTGCTGATGTTCTCTTTTTCTTAATACATCTGTTCAGGTATAGCACGGAGACTGTGTGACTACTTTCAACAAATAAACGTGGACAGAGTCATTAACAGAATACCCAGCTAGTCAATGGGGAGTAGCAATGGCTCTACTCCACAGTGTTATTTATTATTCATTGATCCAGCCTTTCAGCTCCAACTTTTTGAGCCCGGATCCCAATCAATTTGGTTTCCTTCAGAGGAATCATCTCTGAAGAAGTTTACATGACATAGACTCCACCAGCTGCTCTTCAACCTGCCTCTACACTTACAGTGCAACGCAAATATCAGGAACCACCCAAGACCTCTCCACCTGGTAATGCTGTGAAGCCTTTTTCACTTTTGCTTTGACTTTACTTATGTGAAAAGGGAGAAAACAATAAGGTAAAACTTCAGTGAATGTCAGGTTCTCAATGCAAAACCCTGACAGCATTAAAAACCCTGACACAATAAAACAAAGTCTTTGCCAAACATTTAAGATCACAGAAGATAAGGAGATGACACGAATTAAACTCATTAATTAATTATGCAAAGACTGGAGAGTGCTCAACTCTTCTATTGCTGCTGCACAGTCCATCCTAGCATCTCCTGTCCCACTCTTTGCCCAGGTGCATGACCACCTTCTTCTTGCTGACCTTATTGAGACCAGCTCACGACTTCAGTCATCCAGCCTTTGAATTTTAACACCTTTTCTAACAGCCTTATCAAACAGCAGCAAACAAGCACATAAAAAATAAGAACAGATATGAGTGGTTTCTTTCAGATGATTGTGGTCCCTGACTCAGAGCTGAATGCTTCTGCACCAAGAACATGAGAAAGGATGCCAGATACATGAGCAGAGGAGAAGAAAACAGAGTTAGTCTCCAGGAAATAAAGAGAAATACAATAAAAGTGTCACTATTTCTTCAGTTCAATTAACTGCCATTTAGTGGTCTGAGCATTATGTGAAAAACAGAAGTGATTACAGATGTTCAAGAAGGAATCAAAGTTTTTGAAATATTTTCAGCAGGATTTTACATGGAAATACTGAAAACATTTTCTCTATTCTCAAAATCAAGTAAGAAATATTTCCTACAGTAAAATTTCAGGTAAAAGTATGAAGCAAGAAGAAAACACGAAAGTCTACTATTCTTTGCATTTATCCCTGGCTTTCAATTAGTACAGAGAATTTATTTAGTTTAACAGAACAATGTTACTTCAGATTAAAAAAGCACTGATTGCTCTTTTTGTAAAAAAAAAAAAAAAAAAGGATTAACAAGACCACAAAAAAAAACCAAAACCAAACTTTTCCCCTAATATGTAAATCGTCTGGAAACTTTTTTTCTTAATAAACTTTAAAAGTAAATGCAAAGATTTATGCCACACTGAACATCCTAGCTCACAGGTGATTTTGGAAAACTACATATACACATATACATATAAACATCCATTTGTTGTATATTTGCATGCCATTATGGATATAGCAATTGAAATATTTTAAAAAAATGTTAGAGTGTGTCTGATTCAACTCAAGGTACACACTTGCAGATGTTTTCACTGCAGTTTGCCCCTCTATGCAGGTCCCCAACACCAAAATGCACACAGACTCTCCAGAAAATTTTTTAAAGACCAACACAGACCTGTAACCTCCCTAACCTTTTCTCTTCCAGAAAGACACATGGTTATTCACAAAAAGAAAAGTCCCTATCACTGCATTACTATCTCAGTTTGACATAAAATTTTGATTTACCAGAATTCTACAAAATAGATTAAAAACCTTGCATCTTCTTGAAGTAATGAGTACATGCATTTAAGTCAGTCTCTTTTGCTCCCAACTGCTCCTTATGCATTGTTCTAAACTGCATGGCACAGAAGGGAGGAAAGGCAATCATCATTCACCTTCTTCCCCTTGATGATCTTTCTTTCTGCAAACACATTAACAGTGCTTTGGCTGCAGACTGAAAGTTGTATTGCAGTATTCATGTAAACACTGGCATTTTAAAAAAATCCTTTAAAGTGATTACAGCTTTAGACTTTGAGAAAGAGACTCTAATAATAACATGCTTTAGCTTTTGTTCAGCACTGAGTTGGTCAGGCAGTTGGACTAGATGATTGCAGTAGGTCCCTTCCAACTCAAAACAGTCATTTTATTCTAGTTTGTTACTCACAGTGCCTTTTGGATCTTAAAAATTTCCAAATCCTCACATGTAAAGCGGAAGTTTGAAAAACAATAGCAGTTGCCTTCTGAACACAGCAAGGTGCAGCTCACAAATAGTAAAAAGAAACTTTAAGTCCCATCCCAAAAGCACAGTTTTACTGTTATATAATAGCTGAAGTTGGAAAACTGTTGGAAGGGAAAGTTAAATAATATCCAGAGTGCACAGCTGAAAAACCATGTAAAGGAAAAAAAAAAATCAGACTGGAAAAGTCTGTTTAATAGATAAAACTTCAACTGTTTCTTTTATATTATCCCCTTGTGTCTGATATCCTAACCCATTAATATCTTACCTGTATCAAATAAAATGCTACAAGCCTTCCACTAAAATGTATTGTAAGAAATTCACACTGAACATTCAAATTTGTAACTTTCTTTTAGTCTGACTCATTTTTTAGATTGTTATTTTGTGATTATAGTCTACATTGTTGTTTGTGCTTTTGCTGCCAAGTATTCCCTGTTTTCTCTGTAGCCTCCAAATGTTCCAAGGTACTTCTAAAGCCAACATCTCATTCCAAATGTAGTTTTTAATGCCTCCCCACAGAGGCATCCTCAGAATCAATGCATCTCGCATGTGTGCATCCTAAAACCTGATATGGTCATTCAGTGCTCAAATATGCCTGTTGAAGTGAATGGAAACACCCAGCCATGAAACTCCAGAATAAACTCTGGATACACAAATCAATGACGATGACTAAGAAAGGGAAATGTTATTTCTCAGTCCTGGTCCAAAAAAGCCACAAAACCAAAAAACAAAACAAAACAAACAAGCACAAAAACCACCAAACCCCAAAACAAAAAAACAAACAAAAAAAACCCACAAAAAAACTCAGATAAACTTATTTTATGTAAAAATACATAATAAATATTTCTATGGCAGTTTTAATAAAAACACATTTGCCCAAAAGCCTTCCCAAATTTTACGTGTCTTAGTTTGATAAAAGATACTGCCTTTCTTCCCTTTTGTAACTTAGATCTCCATACAAAACACTAAACCCAAAATCAACAAAAGTGCTGATAAAAATTTCTTACTTTGAGCAATAATTTTTTATTGTTCTCTTGCCAAAAGGATGTCACCAGTCTCTCAATCTCTGCATGGTCTGTTTCTCTGAACAAACTCCATTTCTCTGAAGAGTGCCGAAAAATGAAGCATTGCTCTGCTGCTTTCGATGACTGGTGCCCTGAACAATTTCAAACACACATCTGCATCTTCACTTGCTAAAACCCATCACCAGGGCTCCACAAACACCTCCTCAGACTCCTCCAATTGCCAGTATCAGAGTTTGCTGACTTCTGAAAAGGCACGGGCAACAGGCAAAGCTGATACCCAGCACATGCTCTCAGCTGATGCAGGGGTTCATTCTTCTACTGCAGTAGAGTCAGCTACACCAGAGAGACACCAACCATCCCCACAGGGGACACAGACTGCCATCCAACACTTGGCTTTACTTTATTCCAGTCATAAAGATGCAGAGATTAACAAGACTGGATATGACATGAAACCATATGTTAAGCGATTTCAAAGATAGTCCCTATACAGGGAAGGTTTGCTGGAGCATTTCAAGTTGCATGTTTTTTCATGCTAATTCCTGCCAGGTTTTGAGTAACAACATTCAAAATTTAGCAATTGAAATATCTAAAATGTGGAATAAGGCTTGATCTTGTGTTTGTATGGCTATTTTTTTTTTTTGGTCAGTTTAATGAAAAAGGTAACATTGAGTCATTAGGACTATTGAGTTGGAGCAGGCCATCTCAAACGGGAATACCAGAGCATGGGAGTGGATTCTAAGCCCAGTTTTATACCTGAACTTTTCTCTTTGCACTTATGTTGGCATTTTACATATTACAAACTTCCATTTAATTAGTGAAACATATAATCCCAAAAGAATGGAGTATCAGACCCATGTGAGACATAATATACAAAGAAGAATAAACCAAATTCTATTATTTCTTCTTAAATTTTATTAATTATGGAAATGATGGAAGATTCAGTAAAGTTTTTTTCTGGCTTTAAATAGTGAAGAACTCTGTACAAAGAGTTTTATCCAACAATCTAACCTCGAAGGCACTAAAAAACACTAAAAATATGATGGTTCATGTGGAAATTCAAGAGAGTTTAAGATGTTTCACTAACATTTGCTTCAGCTGAATCTCATCCTAACTCAGACATCACTAAATGAAATATTTCAGGTTGAACTAATCATCTTTGCTAAAAAATACATGCCTAACTCATCTTCAATACTTGGAGAATTAGAAAATATTGAGATATTTATCCACAGGCAGTATGAATCTCATCTTAAGTGTCCTGTGTGCTCTAGGTTCTAAAATTAGATTGGCTTGTAGGGCTTTTTGCAGAGTTTTGAACCTGTTGAACACATGATCAACGCTCAAAAAAAGTAAATATCAGGCAGCTGGCTTGGCACAGGCTGGTGAACATCACTTATAATTGTTCTCCTACTTAGTAGGAGATTCATCATGGTTTGGCCAATAATTCATTGGTAAAATACACAATATATGAATCTGGGGAAAACTCAAATGGGAAAAAGCAGCACCAATGATGGTGCCTGCAATTTATAATTGGACTCCACTGTTTTGTAGTAGTCCACTACACATTTCTCTATCCAGTCCATTAGCCTCCAAAGTCTCATTTCATTTTTAAGTGGCTGAATCAAAGGACAAACTTTGTAACTGGATTATGGAGTTCAAGCTTTTCCTGCCAGAGCAGATCTTTAATGTCTCAAAGCCAAACAGACAGGCAACACTTCTTTGAGAGGACAGGTACTAATACACTATGCAGCAACTCTGATTAAGAAAGCAGAAGCATTTACTTTTTGGTTTTAAAATACTTGAAATGAGAGAGACATATGCAGTGAAGAAGTAAATAATGAACCCAATATAGTTTTTAATTTTCTACTAAAACTCCCTGAAACGCGTGTTAATGCCCTCAGCAGAAAGCCTGTAATGGACTGCAGGGCCCTGACCAACATAAGACATGAGTTTAAGGAATTGGATGAAAACTTTGTTCTTAAGCAGCTCTGCTAACATATTAACAGCACTGTCTGAACAGTTCACTCTCTGAAAGGTATTCTGAAATGTCATTGTGTTCTTTAATCTTTAAAATATTGTCCATAATTAGTGCTAATTAGAAGATACAATCTCTGGCCTCAGTGATGAATAGTGATCCTTTAGATTTTCCTTATGGTTTACTTCATAGTAGAGAGGAAACAAAAAGCAAATAGAAAAACCACACTCAGTACAAGGGTACAGTACATGAGTGACTTCAAAAAAAAAGCTGAAAACAGTGGTCAACATTTATTTAATGAAAAATTCTAGCAGTAGTAAGAGTTCTTTAAAAAAAATAATCATATGAACCATTTTTCCTTCTTCTAGTTTCTTTTTACATTGTAAAAAACCAGAAATATTCTTCCTAGTAGCCAGAATCTCCCTACTCTATTTTAAAATAAAAATAAAAAATAGAGATATCATTAAAAAGACTTGTTAAAAAAAAAAAAAAGACCAAAAAGAACATATTTTTGAGTATTTGGATTTGGAAACAGAGAAGAATCCCTGTATTTTTGAAAAATATCATTCTGCCTAACACTCAAAGAAAAAAAACAAACAAAAGGTGTACTAGTACTAACAAGAGTATTATAGCTTTAACACCATTATCTTGGTCACCAGAAGGTAAATTTCTATTAACTTCTCAAAACAGTCAGTTTTCCATACAATCACACACTTAGAGCATACTAAGAACCAGTTGTGCCGAGCACTTGGAGAATTTATGGAGAAATTTAAACAAACAACCCACAATGTAAGTGCAAGTTAGAAGTGTAAGTTGGAGAGTTAAAGTGTAAGGTAGAAAGTGCTGCTGCACATCTGGCACTAACACAAGGCATCTGATTTGGATCAGGGCTCTGAGCACTGCAGGGGAAGTGAAGGATTCAGTTTTCTGGTCCAAATGTTGGATATTGTACCCCTCAAAAAAATGCAACTAATCTGCTCAAGAAGGGCACAACAGCCTGAAAGCTCCTGGAACATTTATCTTTTAGGTCACAGTAGCAGCTACCAGAGAAAGCTGGGGGCAGGCAGAGAGGTATGTGCTCCAAAACCCTGCTGACAGCATGAAGACCATATGGCTCCACATTTGCCATGTGCCAAAGACTAGCCTAAATCAATCAGGCTGTAACAGAGAAGTGTAGGGATCCAGATGTTTTAATTCACTCAAGACAGCAAATCCCTTCCATTTAAAATAGCATGCCTTCTTCCCACAAGCTGCTGGAAAGACTTCAGATATTTACCCTCTTGATCAGCATGGTTGAAGAAACAAAAGCAAGATTGAGGGACTGTACTTGGAAACAGATGGGCAAGCTCTGAGCCTCTGGGTGTTTCAAACGTTGGATGCTCCAAACAGGGAGGCAAAGACAGATAAAGGGAAAAAACCCTCATATTCTCTATCAACCCATTTCAGAACTTCTCCCACATTACGTGACCTCTTCGAGACACAGAGGATCATAATTTATCCAATTTTAAAGTTGCTAAACTATTTAATAGGTGTTTGGAACACAGTGGTCTTCAAATAAAGTTTCCATACTTAAAAACCAAGTAGAAATCAGAAGGATGTCAACAGTTCTGAATTTTTTTTCCTGTCATTTCTCCCATTCCCTCTCTATTTCCAAGTCTTGCTACTTGAAAGACAAATATTTTTCTCAAAGAAACAAATATGTAAAACATATCCTGTAAATAACATGCATAAATTTTCTATGTAAATAAACAGAGCAGCCATGACTTATTTTGTCAACAGTATTTCATAAAGAAAATGCCTTCCAAAATAATTTTCATTAAGAAACAGTGTTGAGTCATTCCTTTCCTGCAGCAGCTGTGATTCAGTCAAGTTGGGTTTACATACAAAGTTGTAAAATTATTTGTAATGTAAATGTAAATGTAAATGTAAATGTAAAACATTTGCAATTCCAAACAAGACATATATTTACCAAAATGCCTGTGTATTAGTAACAAATGTACTTTGCTTATTGTATTTGATTTTACTAAGTATAGCCTTTGTTGGTGGTTTGAAGTGACCACATCTGCTCTTGCCAATTTGAAAATCAGTTTTTCCATAACAGTATGGTTTTAAATGCTGCAGAATTTTTCATTTTGGAGAGAAGTTACCAAAGAATTTTTTTTTTTATTTATCACTTCTATTTTCAAAACATTTGGAAAGCACAGTGCTGTACATGCTTCTTACCACTCCTATTCAAAAGTTCCTACTACTCCTATTCAAAAGTTCTAAGGAGGTGCATTCTCCTATTCAACACACTGTTGTATTGCATAGCTTCTTAAAAACTGGGTTATTAATTTTTTAAGTGAAGCCCTGACTAATTACTTCATTTAGAGCATTTCAGCACTGGCAGACACTAAAGACTTTTTTCATTCAACCTCCAATTATAGACAACAGTGTTTACCTACTCCATAAAAATTTAACTAGCTGATTAAGAAAAAGAAGAGATCAAAGCTCTTGGAGCACATATCCTTGGGATTGTAACAATCAGTTCAGTGACTTAAGAAGATAAAACACTGCATTCACACAACACATGTAAGATGGCAACTCCTCTAACTGTGAAGTTGTCTCAACCACAATAAAGAACAACCTTCATGAAAGGCAGAAGAAGGCTGTTTTGACTTTGAAAATGCCAAGAGCTTCTAGGGTGCCAGCAGCATGTGCTGTGAGAGACATGGCTTCCTTGCACATCCTTCAGGTCTAAGCAACAAACTCAGCATGGTCTCAGACTTTGTCAGAGTTTTCCATAGCAGGGCTTACCATAAATTATTCCCACTAGTCTTGATTATATGAGCCTCAAAGGGTTGGATCTCCCTGATACATTCTAAAGTCCTCTCTGATGCTTCTGACTTTTCTGCTCCCTATATAATTAACAAGGTTAAGGAAAGTCATTGGAGAATGCCTTTCCTGCTCTCAGACTTCCACAATTCACCAGGTTAGGGTACCTAGCTCCACAGCAACCAGCAAGTCCACCTGATCTGTAAGACAGGCTTGGACCAACACCAAGGCAGTGGTACACAACCTACAGCCCAGCTGTCATGCAGATTTGGCTTATCAATGGATGAGAAAGCACTTTCTTCAGGGCTGCCCAAGATCATTCCCAGAGCAAAGATCCAAGAGAAGGGTTTTCACACAAAACCTTGCACCTCCAGCAATAAAGATACATTTCTACGACCTTGTCTTCCCTAACATAAATAGACACTGATATGTAAATATGTGTGCATACAATTATTTGGAAAATTCCTAAACAAAACACTCCCCTACTTACGCCCTTCTCTTCCTGGGAAGGGGATGAAAGCAACAGCATTTGACAAGATGTTTAATGCATTCCTGAAAGTGTTTAATTAACACCCTATATGAACAAAAAACTTCCTCTGAACCTACTACCTCAGCTATATACAAAACTGCATTGCTCTGGCTGCTGGGTAAGATGGAAGGATGCTTAAATCTTGTTTTGCAAGGTTTACCTTAAAACTTAACAAAAAAGCCAAAAATACTCATGGGAAGGAAGAGAAAGATGACATGCAGCAAAGTCAAGCTCAAACAGGGCATCTAGGAAGATGCTAAGCTCCAACTTGCCAAATTTCTGACACATTATACCTCAGGGTGAGATCAGATTTTCTGAAGGAGATGGGTGTGAGCAGACCTTCACATGACGCTGAAGGATCTGCGGCCATGGTAGCAACACCATTTATGGGATCTAGAAGGTTTCTGACATTAGTCAACTCTTCCATAGGTTAATCAAAATCCTTCCCACCTAACAATTTAGCAACTGCCTAACTCTGCAGACCCAGTTATGGTAGTTTTGCTCCAATATTGTTCCCCCTCACTTACCTATGAGAGTTCATGACAGTGTGTATAGATGATCTAATCTGACAACTCAGTTACCCCTACTTCTACATGCTCTCCATTTCTTCCACACTTCCTATTTATGAGCAAGCACTAGAAAGTACTTCTGTGAAAACATGAGGTTGGTGCTTTGTACTCTTTAATGGTAAAGTTTCCCATTTTCCTTTTCTTGCACATTCTACTTCACTCTTCTGCTCCTACAGCGATCCATCTCTTGTAGAGATCCCCCACAATCAGAGCAAGATAGAAATATCTCATGAGAGAGCAGGGGTTATGCATATTCATGTGCATGCAAGGTCCTGAAGCCTTTTTCATCATGCCTAACCTAAGCTGCCTAAACAAAAACCCAGCATGGCAGAAGTAGCATAAAAAAAAAAAAAAACAGGGTAGAAAATTATTTTCACCACTTCCACTTCACATACTCTCTTGACTTCTTTTACACTGGGTCACATTTCAGAAACACTCTCACACTGTTCCTTCTGCCCCATCTGCCTCATGCCATTCCAGCTACCACAGCTTCATTTTTCTTTGCTTGCTGGGAGCATCTTGCTGACCAAGGCCTATGACTCACAATCTGAAGAAACTTACTGAAAAGGACAAAACTGCCTTATCTGTCAGCTATACAAACTCTGCAAATAAACTAGTTGGAGTTCATCTGGTGGTCATATTCCAACTACGTTTGGCATTTCCCTCATTTTTTAGATAAAAGCACTGTGAGCATACATAGATTCACAAAAACAACGCAGCATTACATTTGCACGTGTTCCTGGTTTCTCTGTGAGTACAAGACCAAACAAATAAAGATGGAAAACCTTCCTACAGGCTTGGGCTTCTCTAAAGCTGCATCCACAGCAAGTTCTGAGTTTATATACCAGATTAAAAGACCCCATTTCTTAGAAGACAAGGCATCTTAGAATTTTTTCATGATACTGTGTTACACAAGTATCAAAAAGTATCTATAACATTTTGCCTGTTTATGGATGGAAGACTTCATTCAGTCAACTAAGAAACCAAATAGTGAATTTTTGTTAACAAAATCTTACCATTCACTATTTACTCTATTACACAAATTTCACCACTTCTTAAACATAATTTTGTTTTATTTCTTCCTGTTCTTTAGGACAGAAAATATTTTGTGAAGCCTTACTAAGACTAATATACTTCACCACAAAAACCTCCAATGTGTTTTAGGTCACAGAAAAATAGAAGTCTAATTTTTCTCTTTAAAACACAGACAGTGAATTTCTAGAATTTTAAGTGCTTTTTGGAAGGAACATAACCTGTTTCTCTAAACACAATATTTGCATTTTAGTTCAGTGAAAAGAGAGGAATGCAAGCATCTATAAAGACCTGTAGCAAGTCCAGCCAAATTTAGGCTGCTGGTCTCTGAACTGAGGCAACAAATTACAAAATTCAGGCATTCTAGGATAACCATGGTCAACTTCTAGAACAGACAGTAGCTTGAACACTAAGTTCCTCCAACTACTTGCAGCTTGAGTTAAAACACAGAGGAGAAAAGCCCTAACTATTGGTATTTATTCAATCAGGGAACCTCATCTTTCACATTTAGAAAAATGTCCTAGCTAGAGGATTTCCTGGTTAACAGCATTTGCAACATCCCCTCTCAAAGTCAAGTTAAAAATGCAAACATCATTAAACAAAGACTGCGGAAGAAAGAAGGAAATTATTGTGTATTGTCACAAGCACTTACTTGGAAAAGGACAGGACCAGTGTTTCAGATACAGCTCCCTGGAAGCAGTGTCCACTTCACACCAGATTACCACTGGAAAATCCTGACTCTAAACACCTGCTGGCACCAAGCTCTGTTTGAGGAGGATGGGTGCATGCTGGTCTAACACAGGAGAGCCTCAGTCTTAGTAACAAGGGCAATTACCTGGAGAGGTAAATTCAATCCTTTTCAGGCAGAAACCACAGTGGGGGAAGTGGGGGAAGTTGCTCCAATTCAACTGAAGTTATGCAGACTTCGTCACACCAACTTTAAAAATTTATTCAGAGAGATGAAAGATTTCAAGTGTCCAAAAATCTATATCTCAACAGGTGAGGGAGGGGTAGAAAGATTCTACAGACATTTCCAAGCCTGCAGTTTCACTAAATTATTATTCTAGGGATCTTTCACACTAATTAGGAGTTATCTAATGGTTGCAGGTGCCAAACCTGGTTATCTGCAATATAATATCATGAATTTGTTACAGATTTAAGAGAACTTAATATCACTAAGGTATATTTAGATGCACTGAAAGATACAACACTAAAATTAGCGATATTAAATTTTCTTAGCTACCACACAGCTCTTTCTGGCCACATCTTGTGCAGCTTGTTTCAAAGTCATCCCAAATCTTCTGGCTCTGATCCCAGCAAGACATTTTAAGACTCACTACTTCCACAGACATAATCTGACACTGGAGATTCTTAGTCAAATAAACATGACTAGTATCAAAGATTTTGCTTGAGCAACATAGTGAGTGTAATGACAGAAACACGCAGAAGATAAAACATCACAAGACTGACATACAGCACAGTCAGCAGTCTGGCAATAGTTAAAAAAGTTTCTGTGTAGGCACTTAGCAGATGTAAGTTACTTCTGCCAGGATAAGCCTTAAGACTTCATCTTTATTGAAACTGGCTTTGCTGACATGTGCTTCAAAGCCATTGTGTGAATACTCTCCAAAAAACTGGAAAGAACAAAGGGAAGCATGGAATACAGGATGAAGTCTTATTTATCATCCACTTACAGAGCTCAGGCTGCATGAACAAAATACACAATCAGGATATATAAATGCATCTATCTTATTTTTCAGTCTTAAAGATCCCAGACTAAAAATGCTTTCCTTTCCCTTCTTCATTATGCCTGCTTAATTCATGAGAATCAACTGACTAAAATGCAGAAGAGCCAATATTCTCATTTCAGTTGAGAGCTAAAGAACAGAAGTCTTTTCCTTGCAGTGCAAAGAACAGAAAAACACTCAAGCCTTTCAGCTGATCATGTGCTTACAGATCCACATATGTCTATTTTGGACTTCAACCTAGCCCTTTTTATTTGCATACAAAGTTTTTCATTGCTGTTTTGTTTTTTGGCAAACCTACTTTGGCAAAGTTAATTAACAGTTGCTCCTTTTCCTCAAATTGATGAAATAAAGGGGTTTTTTAAGGAAAAAAATAAACAACACCAAAAACATCAGAAATTCTACCTGGATTGCAAATTCTTTCCTGGTCATGTATTTTCTGTACACACTGAAGTGATTCAGTACTATTCTGCAAGACACTGTGACTTACAGAATGGAAGACAGTGTGAGAAAAACAACCACAGAGTTGTTTTTTATTCTAAAGTTGGGCTTAAAAACAGAGGACACAACATACCAACTTCTGTAAAATTAATATCATACAAACAAACAAACAAACAAACAAACAAAAAAACCCCTCAAAGAACTAGCTCTGAAAGCTTGATAAGTAGGCATTAAGTACTGTGCTTGGAGTTCTGGCCAATGTGGTGCCATACTCACATGAAGCTGAACTGACTGCAAATTGAGATACAAGTTTTCCTCCATATGGAAAGCAGGTGAAACACTTCTGTGTATCAGTAACATTGCTAAGGATCATAGCTGTTTATGCCGCCTTCAGGAGGTAATCAAGCATGAAGAGAGATGAGCAATGAATTTACTCAGTAGGAATGATTAGCATGCAGTGAGGGGGATGTAAAATGCTGCTGAACTATGTAACTTTGAACCATTCTAAACATACTTTAATAATATAATTTTCTCCTAGAAGGAAAAGGAATTCTTTGAACTATCAGAGGCTAACACACAGCCCTGTGCACTGCTTGCTGCTTGTCTCCTCTTGACAGGATTCAGAGGCAGGGTGGAAAGTAAGAACACAGAGATCCAAATGTTAGAACTTGGGAGGCTTTACATCACTGCTCATATCCAAGGATTGCATATCAGGAGTCACAGATACCAATGCTGCATCTAGTTTTATAAGATGCATTTTACAGAATGTGAACAGTTGTACTTCTTGAAAACATGATGCAGTGTCAAATTCAGGGAGCTAGATTTTTGCATAAAAACTTCTGGAAGCATCAGAAGACCATGACACCTGCAGGAACCTGCTACATAGAAGTAATTCATAAGGGTTTATTCTTGATGAACAAATAACTATCATTTGGGGTTTGTAATAGGATTCCTGAAAATATACATATCAAAGTGTTGCTTGAGCACATCACTGTCCCAGGTCAGCTTCACACTGCATATACAAGTAATTTTTTCACAGGACCATTAACCTTTTTATTAAAGAGTGCAATGCTGTGCCTGAAAGCTGTTCTTCATCAGAACAGTGAAAACGATCAACAGGGGTTCCATGAGTGTTCCCCATTAAGAGCTGCAGTCCCTTGACACAGGGGATCTGAGCTATCACCCTATCACTCTAAAGCACCACCACCCTGCCAGGACACAGGCATCTGTTTCAGCTTTCAGGTCCTCATGCACAAAATATGCTCCCCTGAGGGTAAAGCCCAAATAAACACCAACCTTCTTAAAATCAAAGTGTCAGAGGATCTACAGCCTGGGCACATTGATCTCAAAAATTTCCAGCAACTCAAGTCATTTGTGTGGAACTTTTACACTTAGAATAAACACCCCAAGAAAGAAATCTGATTCCTTCCCTTGGCATTCTTCCAAATGCCTTAATTATTTGGCAATGTTACTGCATAGATAATGATACATATATAAAATAGAAGGAAACACTACTTATGTTTGCCAGCCTTGGCTCTCAATTCCATCTGCCAGTGCCATAGGACTGTGAAATCCATTTGCTGCACTAGGTTGCCCACAAGATGGTCATCTGAAATGTGCACAACTCACCACAGTCAACCACGTGCAGCTAATTTTTGTTAAACATGTGATAAACCACTGAAACAAATTACCTACTTTATTTAGCAATATGCCTTGAGAACAGATTTTCTGATTTAACAGGATAGTTCTGTCCGTTATCCCATTGCATACACAATGCCAGAAATGCCCTGGGTATCCCACTGCCAAACAAATGACTTAAGCTAGTAAAGGCTCTTCAAGTAACATCAGTTCCTTCTGCTCTTGATTATTGAAGAATGGTCCCATAAAATATCACCCATTAGATCAAACAACCGAAAAAGTGAAAAGCAAACAATAAGAAGTCCCACTTCCTATCAATTTTTCACCAAAACTCATTTTCCATATATCTGCCAACATTTTTGTAATAGTTACAGTGCCCTGATTATTTCCTCACAGCAAAAGTTTTCAGAATGATCTTTGACAATAAACACAGAGCTGGCAGGGCATCCCACTGCAAGAAGACATTGATAGCTATGCATAGGCAATGAAAAATTCAATGTTTTGACTCCAGCTGCTTCCTGTATCTGGCATGGAGGAATAACAACTTCTTTTCTCCTCCTATTTTTATTTTGGTCTAATAAATTTTGAAACACTGAAACATATATTAGAAATTTTGGCCTAACCCAAAATATTTTTAAAAGCTTGCCTTGCCTGGATACAAAAGTTATATACAAATCTGTTGCATATTAATACACTGCTCCATTCAGAGCTGTATGAATACTTATGCTAGATTGGATCTATAATGTCACATACAACTGAAATCTGTTTCAATATGATTTTATGCAGCCAGAATTTTTCAACAAAAATCAAGCATCAATTATGATGACATCTTGAGATAAGACTTCATATTTAATAAATGCTGTTTTGTGACTTTATTCTTCCTTCTTCCAAAACCACTTCATTTTTCCATAAAAAAAACAAGGCACTATAAAAGCACAATATATTCAAGCAGGAAGTGTTGAGCAAACACACGAAACTACATAGCTGATCAGTCTATAAAAAAACCCCAAACCACAAATGGTAAGTGAAATGGTAATGTCAGAAGAAAATAGATCTTTACAGCATGAGACTTCTGTTCCAAACAAATTGGATGTGAAAGCTTTTGCACACCTTAGGGAAATAATAAGTATCATGCAAGTTCAGTTTTGCTCAGCCCACTTGGTGTCTCCTAGAGATGCCTCTATCTGCCAGCTAAGAGCACAAGCTTTATCCTTCCAAGAAAATATAGTAATTTGATTTTACACATTGCTCTAGGCTCCCAACACTAAGAACAATGCCAGCAATCAAACACTCTCAGCTTATCCTTTCAGTCCTTAACACAAGAAACCAGCAGCATCATTCTGCATTTCTCTTCCAGTCCATTTGTTTTGTGCCTCTTTATCCAAACACTCATCCCACTGGCAAGTTCACACCATGCTTCTCAGCCTCCCCTGAACTTGCAAAGCTGGAGTGACGTGGCCTAAACCAAGCCAGCAGCTAGTGGTGCGTGCTGTCACTGCTGTGTCAGAGCTGTGATGGGAAATGCCGTCTTGGCAGCACCCTGAGGAGCCTGTTTCTGTCACTGTTGGAAACTGCTCCTTTGGGATTTCTTACTGGGTTAATTACAGGTACACATGTAGACATCAACCTACTCTTACAGCTGACTTACTGATTTCTATTATCATTTATAGTTATTTTATGAGAAAAACTGCATGCATATTACACGATCATGAAAGTGTTGTAGTGATCCAGGTGAGAACAACAGATGGTCTCCTTCTGGAGAAAGTACCTCCTCTAATTGCTCAACAAGTTTCACAGCAGTGCTTACCAAGCCATCTTCTCTGCCTTGTCCCAGAGTCATGAAAGTAACAGTCCCTACACAGGACAAAATCAGTTTCACCAAACCTGTGAATTTTCAGTCATTCATTTGTCTTCTTTCTCAACCCAATGAAAAGAAACACAAAGTGCTTCTATGCTTGCTATTCAAGTGTTGACACCTTTGCTTCACTTAGATCAGCTTAATCCAAATACCAGTAAATTTATTACTTGTTAGAAAAATCCATCTTGTGTCTTTAATTCTAAAAAATGTTCAAGCAGTTCAGTGTACAAGAATCATGTTCAGACACAGCAAATGAGGAAAATTACAACATACTTAGGGTGAAAACCATCAAATCCTTTATTAATCTGATAATATGACAGACTAATCCATTGGTGTGGGCTCTTTCTTACCTCAATAATCTTGTCATGAATTTGCAGGCCTTCTGCTTTGTCTGCAGGTCCATTTTCCAAAATCTTTGACACATAAATTCCCTCAGCAGATTCCTCTTGATTGCTCTGTACCAGGCAAGAAGAAAGTTGCAAAAAGGATCACGTTAGTACAAAAATTGAGATGGTACTAAAATCAGCAGCAATGAAAAATGTAAATCCACCTGAAATATGCAGCTCATTTTTCTAGCTAAGAATTAAGCTCTTTGGGATTTTTTTTAAACTTACTTAACACAAAGTAGTTATTAATCAAAAGGACAGAATTAATGAGCTATTCCAGCAATTTTTATAAGATTACCCATTTACTTCCGGTTATTTTAGTCTAAATGAGACAGCGTGCAACAGTAATCTGATCCCAGATAAAATACTTGGAGCAAACCTCAGATTTCACAGCAGCCAGCGACTAGCACATAAAAGCACAGTGGAAGACACTCATAAAAATGGATGCACAAGCGTTTCTCTCAGAAGGAAAAGGGCTCCTGCAGTACTGCTGCTTGCAAACTGCCTTACTGCATTTGAAAATAAAGCTCCAAGGAACAAAGTGACATTAGTCAGCTGGCACGTAATAGTGAGAGGATTTGGTTGGAACTGGTTAACCTCATAAATCCTATTCACATGGGAGATTGAGAACTTGCTCAACTATGAAATCCATACAGACAAGCTGTGGACAAAAAGAGAATGCATCTCCAGCTGATCTCCATGCAACACTAAGTACAACTCACATAAGGTCAAATTTAAAACAGGCAAGTTTTCTATCATTGCTGTAACAATTTAACTGATGCTGTTGTACCTGCTGGAATTACGTACTTTATTTCATCACATGATAGTTAAAAGTAGTTTTAAATAAGTATTAATAAAGAACTAATGTCAAGCAGCCACTGCCTGGTTATAGGGTTTTAAGTGTTTATGCAAATAATAACCTAGCTAGCAATAACTGAAGGAATCTTTTTTTCCCCCCAATTTACACTTTTGATTGCAATTTATATGATGCTTATTTTCCTTCCGTGACTGGAGAATCCCTGTTCAACAGCACAGGTCATATGTGCACAGGTTTCTAGTCTAGATCCTATACACTCATGGGGAAAATGCTTTATAACATTTTCTATTAAGAAAACTGTAAAGGCACATGTAAAACATACTTTACACAATGTGGCAACAGTCCTATGGAGACTTGACCCAGGTAGATTTAAGGTCAATAAATATTTGTTCAACACAATATTAGTCAGACTATGTTTTCATAAACTCCCTTTTTTCCCTTTTTCACAGAAACTCATATATGTCAAGTAAGAAGCAAAAGGGAAACGCAGTAACAGTTCTAGCAATATTTTGAAATTATGAACAAATAAACTTCCACTGGCTTCTCATCTAAGCAGTGAGAAATGAAACTCTGATAAAAGAAGTATAATGACCATTAGTGAAAATACAAGAGGGACACAGTTTTTAACCTGAGAGAACAAAATGCTAGATTATAGCACCTTTACCCACATAAAACTATTTCTTTCTATCAGAAATTTCATTGGCTTTTCCAAAAGTTATGTATGACCTCTTAACAAAAGGGTATTTCAGTCTGGCATGATCAGCTGTATGTGCTGATACCCACCCCTCCTGACATGAAAACATAGCACAAAGCATACTGAGCTCCAGCACTGTGTCACACAGCCCAGGGGTGGTGCAGCAACAGTGCCTGCAGCACACCAGCACACCTCTCTCCAGCCTGGCCTTGACGTGGTGTCCTCAGGGGAAACTGTCCTCCCAGCCAGACAGAGCTGGGGCCCGTCAAAGCAGCCTTGCTCCCTCAGAATAATGAATCACCTCTCAGAAACACACTTATGAGAAGTAAGTTCCTTTCTGACAAAACAAAAGGTGATCCTAGGATGAGTTGCTCCTTTCCCCTGCTCCTTCCTTCAGGTAGGAGGTAAGAAGTGGGGATACCTATTATGGACTGAAAATAAACAGAGCCAACAGAAAGCACGTATGTACATTACCCAAGTCACCAAAAGTCACCTGCTTTCCAATGCAAAAGAGCTGCATTGTCCTTATAAAACACAAATAACGTGGGATGAAGAACACATCCCCAAACACATGACTAATATAGAGAAATCACTGTTCTGATCTTCTACTGCAAGAGCCAATACCAACCAAGGGCACTTTTTCCCTGGACAGCCTGAATGCACAGAGCACCCTCATGAACTCTTTTTGTCTTTTTAACAACAACTCCTGTTCCACTATTTAAACTTTCAAGCAGAACTTTGTGTTTTCAATATTTGAGTCAACTCAAGCATTTTTTCCTGTTCTATCCTCAGCTCCAGATACACCGAGTCTCACACCGGTATCTGGGAAATGCCAATCAAATGCCCGTGGTAGTCACACTGGTCAAAATAAGAACAAATCACAAAGGAATTTCCAAACTGAACTTCAAAGACTCAAAATCACCTGAGACGCATCCCTGCCTCACATCCTCACCAATTTGTCTCCAAATATGAGTCTTGATAGAAATTAATTTCCTTTTCTCCATTTGGCAGTTTTCTCAACACACAATGCTATAGACTATCATATATTTATCATTTACTCCTTAAAACAACAAAATATTAAGTCAGAAAGCCTGGCAGTTTGTGATCTATATCACTGTTGCAGTATGCACTGTCAACATCTAGGTCCTTTAAAGAAGCTCAGTTATCATCCCAAGAAAACTGAACATAAGCTCCCCGTTCCCTGCAGTTCTCCTACAGATGTAAATAAGAGACATCAAAACATAATCCATACTAAAGATTGACTCAATTTTGTTACTGCTATACTCCAAATATGAATATAATCATGGCATGTGTATTTTAACTTAGAGCCACCCATTGTCTCATCCTTCCACTAGAAAAATCTAAAACTCCTGCTTTGGATTTACAGCCCCAACATCTGATAACTGCTGGTCTTCATATTCACCCACAGGGAACAGTAACTGCAGCACAGACAGTGGGCTAATGGGAACAGACTCTTTGGCACCACTAAATATAGCTTTAGAGCAGAAGATTGCCAAACTAATATATAGGGTCCTACTCCCCTCCTCAGCAATACTAGAAGGCTACAATTCTCCCACTTAACAGGAACCTGATCAGTATATAATTATTACCAACCCTTTTTAATCAACTATTAGTTTTCCAGTTTAACAGGTTTCTTTACCCTTCATATGCAATGACAATCCTGATTAATGCTTTTGGGAAAAAGAAGCAAAAAGAAAAACAAATGCAAGCATATTCATGTGCTTATTCTAAGTGGGGGCTAGTGATCCTTATGCATATTCTATGGTTTGCAATGAACTTTCTAAACCTAGACTGATGAGATTAAGATACAGCAGCATTTGTGAAAACCATTTCAGTTCATAAAGAAAAATTGAAAGTAGGCATATGAGAACAGGACATGGGCTTAAACTATCTGAGCTACAGAAGCAAATTTTCTTCTCTCCTGTAAATGGAAAAAAAAAAAACAAAAAGAAAAAAAAGAAAGGCAATGAGTCTCACAAAATTCCAAAGGCTTAATCCTGCAACAATGACTTTTACAAGTAGTCCCAGAGATTTCCATGGAACAATTTGCATGAATACATATTACTCACACGGGAACTGAGTGTAAACCAGCCTAAAGTTTTAAAGCAAAAACACTATGAACACCCTTCTAAAAAACGAGAATAATACAATTCTCATGAGATAACATCTTCCAAACAATTACTCCAGTTATACCTGATAATAAATAGTTTTTCCATCTGAAGAACAGATTTCCTACCTACTGTCATCAAAAGTTACTCTAAATTAACAGTGCATACAGTAAAAATAGATATGGACAAAATCACCTACAATTACTTTTCTTGTTACCTGTCTGGGTCGTCCTCCTATAATATTGAATCCCAAAGTATCATTTTCTCTGTGTAGCATGATCATTAACGGCTTGCGTTCTCCTCCCTAAGAAGAAAGAGATTAAATATTGTTAAAACACACAATCTCAAGAAGGAGTTATTAAGTGAAAACATTATTGCAAGGAAGGTTTTTAGCTGGAGAATATATAAGATAAGGCTAGATGGAAAACTAGGCTGAAAAGACTTGACACTGGGAAAAAAAAAAACAAAGGAAAAGTCATGATTCACTGAAAAGTTAGAAGGTAACACATGATTATCTCCAGTTATCTTCAGCTGAACAGAAAAAATGACAGGTTTCTGGTGTGAGGAATGCTTGGCACCACTGAAAAAATGTCTGGAAGTCTCTATAAACACAAAATCCCTATACGTGCTAACATTTCAAACATTAAACATACAGATAAAAATACACACATTATAATTTTCAGACCCCAAAGTCATACCAGTATGCATTTCAAAGCAACTTTCAGAGAACACGCAGAAAACGAAAAACAGCTCTTTATCCCAAACTTTTTCTGTCAAAAGAAAAAGAGAATCCAAAACAGCATCTGTAAAAATATGGGTTTTATTTTGAAAAAAGGCTTAAAATATAAAGCAAACACTGAGAAGCATAAACGGAGTAAAAATTAATAATGATAAAAGAAAAATATTTTCCTTCAGTGGACCAGGTAAATAAATAAAATAAAAAAAAAATTGTAGTCTTTAGCACAGCAAGCTACCTTATTTTACGCGGAAACCGACATTTTATTAACTGTGTCAGGGGCGTGTTTTATGCCCGAACGGTACATTTGAACTTAATTACGTGTATTTTTACTGCACTGATCGCTTTTCTCCCGGTTTATTCCTTCCCAGTGACCGGGCGGCAGCGCCCACAGCGACCCCTCCCGGCGGCGCCGGGGAGCGGCGGGCGGAGCGATGTCCGCCTGTCCCCGCACCTCGGCAGCTGCTCAGCCACGGTCCGACACCGCTCCTCGCTTCTCCAGACACCGCTCCTCCCTTCTCCACACACCGCCTGTCCCCGCACACCCCATCCCCAGCAGCCGCTGCTGTCCCACTCCACATGACCTCGCTTCATCTGCCAAGAGATGAAGCAAGTGTACGAGCACACCTGTCAGATCCAGCACCTAAATCTCACGGACTAGCTAACCAGAGGAAACTTGAAAAAAAAAAAAATTAAAACCTCAAGTTTTCAGAGTTACTCAATGCCACGAAGACTTGTGAGATCTGAGGCATTCTAGTGTCCTGTGAACAACATCTCCTTTCCCATTTTCCATGCAGCAGGCAAATGCCAAGAACACTACATTGCTTCGGATGCGAATTTCACTGCTCAGACCTTTTCCACCTGGGGTTTTGCTTCCCAAGGGCTCGCGTAGATTTAGGTAGAAAGAAAAATTCTTTGCATTAAAACACTTCTCACCAAGGCTGCCATCAGCAATACCTGAGCCTGCACAGTGAATTAAAAACCAGCCAGTACCATCACAGCAAGTGAAGCCAGCTCACCGCAATTCTCGGATGGTTTGTTTTGCCTAAGGAAGCGCGTCGGTCTCTGGGCAGTGACCTCAGATTTGAGGGGAGAGCGCAGCACTGCTCCGGCCTCTGCTCATCAACAGCTGTAGCTGTCATTCCGTTCTACCAAAGCTTTCGCCATCGTTTCCAAAGTCTACAATAATTTTACACTCAAGGTTTTTAAGACAACTTCTCAGCTGCTCATATAAAAGTTAAAAGCACCTGAGCTGGCGCCAGTACCAGATGGAGCAAGATGAGCAGCAAGAACAGCTGGGTCCCTGCGAGGCGGGGCGGCCTGATGTGGATACCCTGATCGGGGGAACCGGGACCCGTCTGCCAGCTGCCAGCCCGGGAGCGAAGCCATCTCCGCTCCCGCCCATTCCCCATCCTCCGACCGAGCAAGCGCTCGGTCACAGCATCTGCCAGGCATCGCAGCACGGAGTTTCGGCTAGCGAAGGGCGACGGAAGAGGGACCGGCAAAAAGCGTGTGCCCAGTGGGGATGTTACCAAAAATCAGTGAAAATAAAACTCATCATCTGGTAACAGGGACCGGCGGCTGCATCTCCCCGAAAGAGGCGATGGACGGGCAAGGAAGCTCGCACCACCCGGGGGATGCGCAGCGGAATCGGGCTGGGTCCCGGGTGCTGTGGTGGCGATTGCCGGCCCCGGGGAGATCGTCCCCCCGTCACTTGGCCGGTGGTTCTCAGGTCGGGCACGGGAAAAGCAGGTTGGAGGAGAGCAGAGCTGGAGGGGCGCAGAGCGGGGCGCGCTGCCCCCAGTACCTGGGTGCCGCACTCACCTTGCCGGGCTGGCTGCCCGCCAGGTCCCGGGCGATGCTGCTGATGTGGCTCATGTACTGGCCGAACTTCGCCTGGTACCGCCGCGCCGTCAGCTGCACCTCGCTCTGCAGCGCCGACAGCTGCGCCAGCAGCGACTTCTCCCTCCTGCTCCAGCGCAGGGCTTCCCTCTTCAGCTCGTGGCCCGGCTCCGTGTTGCCGCCGCCCCGCAGCGCTAGCAGACAGCGGCGCCCGCCGCCCGCCCGCGGCTGCCCCGCCGAGCTGCCCGGCGAGCGGCCGGTGGGTAGCCCGGCGCGGGGCTGCGGCTCGGCGGGGCCGGCCGGCCCGTAGCGGCACGCCGCGAGGTGGGCGGGCAGCTCCCGCAGCCGCACCGTGCGGCCGCAGCCCCGCGGGCTGTAGTCGCACTTGACCTCCAGCTTCTGGACGAGGCTGCGGAGGGGCAGCACGGGGCGCAGCTCGGCGGCCGCCAGCGGCCGGCAGCGCAGCGGGCAGCGGCGGCGCCGCGCCGCCCAGGGCAGCAGGCAGCCGGCGCAGAAGACGTGCCCGCACGGAGTGGACAGCGGCTCCTCCAGCACCCGCCCGCACAGCCCGCACTGCAGCTCCGCCGCCACCGGGCCCGCGAACCGTGACGGGTCGAAGCCCATGGCGCGGCCGGGAACGGCCAAACTTTCGGCGCCGCGACCCCGGCCCGGCCCCGGCGCCGCTGCAGCCGAGGGGCGGGCGGAGGAGCGGAGCCGCGCCGGGGGAGGCGGGCGGCGGCGCTGAGACGGAGATCCCGGCGGCTCCCCCCACCCTCTCGCATTAGCTCCCTCTCCGCGGCGCTACCGCCCCACGCCCTGCCCCGGCACCACCTCCGCCCTCCCGGAGCATCCTCGCTGCGCGGCGGGGCGAGGGACCGAGGGACCGAGGGACCGAGGGACCGAGGGACGCGCCGCCGCTCGACCCGTGCCCACCGCCCTCCCCCGTGCGGGCACTGTCCCGGCCAGAGAGCTGTGCCCCCGGCGGGTCACTGCTGCTGGGCTGTGGTCGCGGAGGGAGGGAGGAAGGGAGTTAGAAGGCTGCGGGACAGCGAATCGCTCAGGCTCTGGCTGATGCACACTTGTGCTCACACGTGTGTGAGCACGCTTGTTTCATGTCTCTCCAAAAGGCTTCCTCCTCTCTTTTTCTCTCGTTTTGGGATACCCATCAGGGCACAGAATGCTGAAATCGCTAGTACTAGTGCTCTCTTTGTTGCCACACCATAAAGGAAATAAGTCAGGATAAGAAAATTACTTGTTGAGCTTCCTTAAACTACAACATATGTATAAACAACAGTTTCATTTAAAGAAAAGCTGAAACACAGCAAAATCTGGAAAAGTGTTGTTAGGATCGATTCCGCCTCGATTCTACCCCTTCATTGCTGCACAACCCACAACACACACTGAAACATGAAACCCCTAACACATTCCCCACATAACTTCACTATTGAAAACACAGGGCCAGATTGCTGCCCCCAGCCCTGTGGAAAACCTCCCAGAGCAGAGAGGGATGGAGCTCTCTGAGGGGTTCCTTCGGCGGGCTCCTTCATGTGTGGATCAGGCATCGTCATTTTTGGAAAGGATGACAGGTTTGGTCTGTCCAGGCTCGATCACAGGTTATTTCCTGGGCTGAGAGCTTCAGAGGTAGAGCCAGGGTGTGTCCTCACCAGTTCTGCAATTTCTGCTTCAAACTCTGAGTCTCAGGAGCATCCCTCTGGGAAAGCCATGGGGGCTTTTGAGACCTACTAATGAATGGTTCTTTTCCATGACTAAAAAAGCATCATGCGGGTAATACAGCAGAGATTTTTTTTTTCCTAAAGCAGGAAGGAAAACTCTGCACATACCTGCCCCTAGAACTGAATCTGGGATAGCAGATCTGTTATGTATACTCATTATGTACTTAACAAAAGATTGGCAATGCCTCACAGAACATCTACAGATACAAATATTACTGAGAAGCACCACCAATTCACTCTTTCTGATTTGCCAAACAGAAACCCACAGTTTTTGTTGGATTACCATGGCCATGAAATAAATAAGCAAATGAACTGCACCATCAAATAGTCACTCATCTTGAAAACAATGTACTATAATCCAATATTTCATTGCAGATTAAAATCACATTCACACGAAAAGGGAAACTAGACACTCTGAGTAACTAATTGTGCTATTCATACTGGTTTTAATAATATATCCATTATTTTTAATTGCTTTTCTCATGGGGTCAAATCAGTGTCATTCAGAATGTTATAGAAAATTATTTTAAAGTAGTGTCTTCCTCTCAGTTTTCTTTAATTTAACTATTAATTTGACCTCATTATTCATTTATATCCTCTTCTATCTCCCAGTCTCCCAAGGTCCTTGACCTCGTTATACATGGCCCAGAATTCAGGTCTGAGCACAGGCAGTAATGTCTTCATTCATAAATTAAACTGGGCAGAGAAAAGGCCCTGACACTGGTTCATGATCTGTTAGACTGGCATTGCTTCACTTAACCTGTTAGTGTGATGCTTGAAGCAGTTTTGGCTGAGATGTGTGAGCAGCCTCCCGAACCACAGCTGGACACAGCACTAGCGCTCCAGGGCCAAGTGCCAAGAGATGGTTTGAGGTATCTGCTCTTTTTGGGATGTGGAGGTTTAGGGGCAAGGCTGCAAGTCCTTCTGGAGTCCCTGGCACATTTCATTCATCAGATTAAATGCAGTTGTAGGAATGAGGCAGCCAGGTTTGAGCCTTGGAGCCTTTCAGTTTCTTTTAGATTAGGCGATGAATTCAACAATGGTTTAGGATTTCTATAATACTTGTAAAAAACAACTCTGTCCTTTCTGGCCCACTTTAGGCATTGGTGAAATGTCAATGCATTGGCAAAACAGTTCCAGGCTGATGCCTGGAAGACAGTTGTCTTTTTCTTTGCTTGTGTTGGGCTAAGAAATTATCTTTCTTTGCCATGATATCAGCACAGACGGAAGCACAGGCAACTGGGTTTATAGCAGAAGCAATTTTCCAGTGCAGGAACCTGTAAAAAGACAAATATACTAAACTCATCTAAAGATAACAACTGTCTGCATACCAGGCCTCCATGGAAATGGTTACATCTGGATAAATACATGCGAATGTTACCAATGTGTTTACAAATAATGCTTATGATGATTCCTACAATTAGTCCTATTAGTTCTGATGCAATCAGGAAATGAAAAACACAATCCTCATACTGTCCCAAAATATTCTTAAAAAGACAACATTATTATAATTTTGTTTGCTCCTCCAAGGCCTCAGCACCTACAGCTCCAGGTTTCATACAGCCACTCCGGTCATGGGTTCACTGAGGTGGTCAAAGAGCCAAAGAGGGAAAAGCAGATTTACCGAGCTGGAGAGAGACTGAGGAGCACAGGACCAGCAGTGCTCTCATGCACACTGGGGACAGCTGGGATAGCACCATAGTGGGACTGAACCTGGTCATGGATCAAATAAATGCACAGTGCCTTGTCTCTGGATCAGTCCATGTCTTCAACAGCTTATAACACATTCATTTTTGCTCTGCTTGGTAGAGGCAAAAAAAGTAATTTGAGGTAAGAAAGCATTTGCTTCCTTAGTTACAGTTGCCTACACATACACACACACACATACACACAAACACAAAAACACACTTTGAGGGAGAATTTTTTGGGGCATAACTGCACTGAAGGAGTATAAGAATAACTTCTCTGACATTATAGAAGAAAGTAAGAATTACTGCTCTGAAATACTGAAGGTAACTGTAAGGCTCCAGGCTCCACTGAAGTCAAAGGGGAAAATCCTGTAAATTTTCAACTCACATTTGTTGGAATTAAATATGTATTTTTGCACTTCCCCCCTAATTTTCATAAAAATTTTTACCTATTATTCATCCATAGGATTTCACAGGAAAGCTCTTTTTCCAGTCACACTAGTAAAATGCTGTAACTAATCTAGAGCTAGAAAGACCAGCAACTTCACTCTAAGAATTTAGATATGAGTGTTTGATATTAAAATCTTTTATCATCAGAAGACTGCAAAGAATTTTTGTCACAACACTTTGGCAAAAAATAAAAATATTATAAGCATAAAGTTAAACCATAGTACTCATGTTTTATTGAAGAGAATCACCTCAGAAGGTTTACAGGTTTTAAGTCAGCAAGCAATTTTTCTGTACCACATTTTATCACTGAGCACAGTAAAAGAGTTTGAGGAAAGTTCCAAGTCTCAAAGTGTGTAAATTTTTGCTGAAACCCTGAGCAAGCGTTTGCATTTATCAATTAGGGAAAGAAAATTCAATTAATCTGCACACATTCAATGAAGATTACATCCAGAAAAAAAATGTAATCTATGTTGTTCACCAGCACAAAGAGACTTTAGGATCTCTATGTTTTTGTAACTATGTTTGACATCAAATGAATCAACAATCAGGTCTGGCCACTAGAAAAAATGAGAACAAGTGTTAAAAACCAGTAAGTGGAAAGTCTAGATTTTTGACCAGCCTCTTTTGTCCACTAAATGTCCATAAGCAAGTCCTAAACCAGCTTTTCACTTTTCACTTTACTTGCAGCTAATTCTACCCTGCAGAATTCACAGCAGTCAACTAAAGACCCTATTCAATGCCTGTAGCTAACGAAGATGCCTCACCAGGGCACCTTAGGGCAGTAAGGATTGAAATATGCACCTTCCAATGCAACAGGTGGATAAAAACACCTTCCTGGATGTGCCTGACCTGGGAGGTGTGCTCTGCAGTCACACCCTGTGTTCTGAGCCTTGCAGAGAGAGGAATTCAAGGAGCAGTGAGATCGTGTATGATCCAAGAGTCAATCTCCCTAGTGCTATAAAAGCCAAATGCTCCTAAGCATGACTGTTTAGAAACCTTTTAGCCTTTTAGGAACTTGCCTGATAAAAATTAACTGTGCTATCAGCTTTGGACACTTCCAGCAACTGTATGGGATTTGGTTTTTTTCTGTATTACATTTCTACTGAAGTCCTTGTTACAAAGTCAGGGGTAGATATAAGCACTTAAAAGTGGTTTTTCCATACACTTTTTTAACAGAACATTTTAATAGTAAATTAATTTGAAGGAGGAATTGTTTCCTACCCTTGTTTTGTGGATGAGGAGGTAGATAATTAAATTCTTTAGATTCTGGGTCAAAATTACTCACATAAACTGGAAGTATGTGTCAGAACAGGGAACTGGCACTGCTCTTCTCTTTCTCTTTAGAAGACTGTGAGCAAGGCAAAGCCATGTCCTAAACTGGAAGCCCAGGTAGAGAAGACTGTGCACTTGACCTATATCAATACACTTATTTGAGGGTTGAGGCTGTGCTTTTTCTTTTTTCCTCTCTACCTTTTTTTCTCACCTCTTTGGTTCAGTGTTAAGCCATAGGTGCTGGCAGTGGATATAAATGTAAAGGGACATCAGAGCTTTGCCTTGCCTTGGGTGTTTCTACCTCATTTCCCTTTCCCAATCCAATTGTTGCAACCTCCAGACGTCACAGGTTTTAAATTTGTCCCTGCAGAGCCAGTCCACAATGCACTTCCTTGCTGCAGACACCTCTTTCCGCACAGAGCTGCTCCCTAAGGGTATGCAGATACAAAAAGCTTTCTATTTTAGCACCCATTAACTCAAGGAAAAAAATCTGAAGGGATCATTTTTCACATTATGAAGTCTCATCAGTTGTTGTCACTGAGAAGAGCCACTCGCTGTTGCCAGGCACTTATGAGATGACAGAGCCCAAACTGGATTGGAAAGGGATCACCTCATTGCTGATGACAGTCCCTCCTGAGAAGGGTTAAGTCCTCTTGCCCTTGCAGTACTTGATCAACCAGCAAACACCTAGTGGCTGTCCCTAGGGCTTCCTTTTCACAAAACAAAATGACATAAACACCTGGGATGGAAAAACAGCCACCCCAGTATTTGTAAAATAGGGTACCACAAACTGGGATAGAAGTAGAACCTCAATTTCCAACTCAGTATGTCTCAGTGAAGGCTTTGACAGAGTTCAGAGTAAGAGAAATTGTTCAGGGTGTTTCTACCCTTTTGCTGGTCTCTCTCCGGTGTCACATTGCACAGCCTTTAGAAAACTGCCTTTACTTATGAATTTTTTTAGTATTAACTTACACATCAACTGGTAAAGGAGAGAAGTAAAACATTTAAAAATATGTATGGAAAGTTCAGAGCGAAATATAACAAATGTTTATTTATAAAAACAAATAAATGTGGGAATTTTATGGTAGGATTTTCAGAACTTTCATTTAAATACCTGAATTTAAGCCTTTGAAATTAAAGTTAAATATCATTGCCACCAGAATGGGGCTGGTATTAGTCTAAACCAGGTGAACAGCCTAGGAAATGTGTGCAGAGAATTTTGATTACTTTATGCATTTGAAAATGACACGGATTGGAAAAAGCTATTAGCAAGTCAAAGAAAACTAGTTGAAAATTAAAGAAGTCAATGGTAATCAGTGCATGGGAATATGGGAATCCATGCACAGTTTCAGTGTTAACCTCTTACATGATACAGGGGAAAAAAAAAAGAAAAAGTAGGTTAGAAATATGGAAGCAACAGACAAAAAGGGAAATGAAAAATCAATATCTTGTATTCATATGGGCCATAAGATAAGCATAGAAGATTGTGCTTCTGGTTCTTCTATATTTTCTATTTGTTTGTTACAAATACTGTAATTTATACAGTTTAGAATACCTTCTTAAATCCCATGCCTGTTGCCTCCATGTACAAAATAAGTTAAACAGAAATAGCCAAGGAACACTTTACTCCGTTGGTGTTCCTCAAATATGAAAACTGTGATAATCCAAATATTTAATTGACCCCAAGGCCAGTCTCTTTGAGACTCAGCTTATGTTAAGACAAATAATGCAGTGCTAAAAAAGAAAGATTTTCTCATATAATTAACTATTTTAGTGCACTAACAAACATGAATCCTAGATATATTTTACTTTCTCCAGAAGACACTTAAAACATTGATGTTTCGTGTTTGCATTTGACAGTAGAAATAATGTGGAGTAATGATTTATAGTAGCTAATCTTTAGAAATGTCAACATAATATAGAAGCAAATATTGTGAGCAAGGAGAAAGTATGTGTTTGGATTTCGTGTTTTTTCCAGCTCTTGATCTGTTTAGCCTTGTTTTTCTTCTGAGTCCTTTTTCCCTAAAGTTATGCCTTCAGAAATTACTTATTAATGAATATGAATTAAAATACATAAAATTCCACATGGACTTGAGTAATCTCAATTGCTTGTATATTTTTTAAAATATAAATAGGATTTATTGTGCTTGTCTTATGTGGAAGACCACCTTGACTAGTTATTCTAAAAATACAGCTCAAGCATTGTTCTTTCTATCAGAATTTCTTGTTTACCACCCTCACTAAAAGTAGAAAGAACTTGCTCCAGTTTGTAATTTTTTTACTTGTAGGTGTGTGAGATCTGCTGTTATTTCACACAGGTCCTCCCTTGCCCTCAGCAAGGCTGGAAACCATGACCTCCTCTGAGACATGGTGACTTTTTGCAGTATTTTGAGTAACACCTGCAAGGGACAGCACTGAAGGGACTGCAGGGAGCTCGGATCAGCCTCCATTATTGATGCCTCCATGATTTCTGTTCCCTTCCCTCTCTCATTCCCAAGCCAGGCAGAGGGCCACAGTTGCCTGGGAGCTGTCAGAGTACAGATGTGGCCTCCCAGTGCTCTTGTGGGTGGAGGGCATCCCCAGGCTGACAGAAGATTGGCAGAAGATTTGGCAGAACAGATTAACGTGGTTTTCCCAAGAGATGGTGTCTGGTTTTTCTGATGTACAGTAGCAGAGGGGTTCATGTTGTTGTGTCCTTTGGTGGGAAGACCCAGGGGAAGGGCTTTCTCCTCTAGCAGTTTGCCAGGTTTTGTTTAACTTCCAGGATCTTTTTGTCTCCTTCACATTTGCAAGATGTGGTTGAAAGAAGTGAGGAGTTTGAACATAATTAAAGAGGGTGCCCAAACAGGCATACATACACCGATAAGGCCAACACCACATCTTTTCTTGAGACCAAACTAAGAAACAGTCTGTACAGGTAAAGACAGAGTAAAGATGTTGTGGCTATTTATCTTAGTACTTGAGGGAGCTCATTTTAGCTGAACATCTCCTGGAAGAATGCTCTCAAATGAAGTGCATGTCTTCTGTTTCTGGAAATGTCAACAGCACTGAATTAGAAATTTTCAACTTCATGGTTTAATAGTGTTTTATCCTAATGAGCCCAAAAATAGAAAAGAAAGAGAGAAAGAACTATCTGATGCTTGAAAACCTTTTACAAATATTTTGAGTTTGACCAACAATATCTACTCCTGTTTTTGGGAGACTCAGACCTAAAAGATCAGAGATGACATTGTTAAAGCATATTTGGACAAATTAAGTCTACATTTTTCCTAAACTGCCTATCATCACGGATTCATGAATGTTAATTCTGGAGTACTGATGCAACTTTCTAATGACTACCTACTGCTGAACTGAGGATTGACGTGTACAGCCTGATAGTCTTGTTATGGGGTGCTTTGTCAAAGTGCTAATACAGCTCCTACCAGCAGGTAGGATTACCACATCACTATTTTTTTAACCAATAAAGGTTTACAAAAAAGAAGCCTGAGTTTTAGAAATGCTGAGCAGCAAGATGCTTCAGTGACATCAACAGGAAATAAACAGGCCCAAATCAAGAGCCCTTTTACAAAGAATGAACAGGCTTATTCTTCATATCTATTAATTTTAGGATGTTTCCATTCTTCATGCTTGAGCTGTATTATGGATGCATCAGTTTCTGCTTGTATCACCAAAGATTCAGATCAATAACAGATAATTTAGTGTAAGAGTCTGATATTAATATCTAGAGGCTCCTTTGCTAAGTGAGAGAAACTGGGTTTGGTCCTTGGTTATTTTTTAAAATGCATCAAGGCATAGCAGGATGTTCTATATTAATTTTATATTTTGTTATTATGACTTTCTCTTTTAAATAGAAGCAGGTGGTACATAAGCTGAGGTTTGGGATAACTAAGCATTTCACCTTAAAATTTAGATGGCAAGTGTATTATCTAGTATATGCAGAGGCAGGGTTTGAAATTTATTACATCTCATTTTAATGCCAGAAAATTTTCCAAAATTAGTAGTGATTCAAACTGTAGTAAAGCTGAAGTCCTTCCTAGATCATACATATTAATATGCCATCAGCACAAAATGCCATTTTAAATTCACTGTTTCCAGTCTCCATCCCATGAGAATCTGAAGCAGCCTTAACATAATCTGTAAAGCATTCTCACGTTAAAATAAAGCAGCATGGTGGTTGGGAAGAAGAGAGACACAGAAAATATCTTTTTTTCTGTAGTAATCAGACTTTAAAGTTTCCAAGTTTCTTGCTCTCTACAACATCAGAATTTATCCTGCTTTGTATTTGAGCAAGCAGTGATTCACTGCTGACTAGGACAGAGTCCAAAAGTGTCAATCTTCTCTGAGGCAAAAGTTAGATGAACATGATCTTTTGGCAGCCTGCATATGAAGAGCTGCCCTATTCCCAGGCTCTTAATTGAGGACCTTCAGTGACCTTAGCAAAATGGCATTGAAATCTGATTTTGTACTGTTTGAGAACTGAATTTCAGTACATCAGTCTTCAGACTGGTTTTGAGAACATGACATTCTGAGTTCCTTAACAAATAATACCAACAGTCTGCAATACCCAGTGCCTTCAAGCAGTGTGATTCAGACAAGTAGGAGCTTTTCTTTCCATTAGTTCCACTTTCAGCTTTATTTCAGCAACAAAGTGATTCCCTCCTTTCCTTCCCACACAAATTATCTGTTCCTAAAGAAGTCCAGATTTTAGAGATTAATAGTGATGCCTTGGCATCCATAGCATTTTGTTGTCTGTCTAACCCTTTAGTAGCAACTGTCACGTTGTCAAGGCCAGAGAGATCAGAGCTCAGGGCTGACTGCCCTTACTCCTGGGTCTACCTCTGACGTGCCTTAAGATCTTTATTAAGTTAATTAACCCCAGTGACTCAGCGTAAGCATTGGTGTAATGTACGTAGTAATGCTTAACACAGAGTCCCACAGATGTAAGGCATGATAAAAGGGTACAGGACTGTTATTGTTACTAATGATCATTAGTTTGAAATCATAGTCAGGCAAAACCAAGAATAACAAGGCCATTACAATTAGTTGAAACGCAGGGTTGTGATATTTAATCATCATTAAAAGGGTACATGATGAAAAATATATTGCATATTTTCAATAAGAGTCAAGAAATAACTTTGTGGGATATCTGCAGTAAAAACCATGAGTAACAGCTCTGAAAAACAAGGTTCAATAAACCTGTTTTTTTTTCATCCAGCATAGAGGTTATTTTTCCTACTGTCACACACTGTGGCTACTAGAGTAAGTGTACTTTCATACATGTGATACGATGGTGCACTGAAAACTAACAAGCCATAAGTCTGTAAGTTTATGTCTGATTTTTTCATTGTTGCTATTTTCGTTACTGTGCTTAATACTAATATTATGCAATATCTAGAGAATCATAGGTTTGGGTCAGAGCACTTTTGTCCTGTGTGCTGCACAAATACATTGTAAGTTATTCATGTCTCAAAGAGATAACAAAAAGAAGCTGACATCTTCATACAGCACAGTTGTTTATAGCTATCTTTCCACTTCTTTTAAACATTGCCTATGGGATATAATTAGATAAAGAAAAAAAACCTCATCCATCAATTAAGATATTAGTGATCAGAACTGAATATTGGCAGTCTCAAAGAAGACATTCCTTTCCAGCTATCAAGAATTTTCCTTTATTGACTTGTCTCCTTCAGTCTATCAAAGAAAAGTTTTAATTTGCAGCTGAAATCCTGATCCTATGATGAATCATGTTTTCTCTTGAATGCAAAGGCGTCTGTCTGGCAAAGTTGGCAGCCTGACCTCTGTAAATATTGTTCTATTGATAAAAAGAGGAATTGGATATAGAGACTATCCAAAATAAATATTTTGCTGGGATCTTGAATGTCTGACTACAATAGAGCAAAGGGATGTTGCTGGATTTTAAATCATTCAGACATAAGTTGAAGTGAGTATTAGTTTTAGCTGAAAAATTGTCAAACGCAGTCTGCACCTTTCCTTTCAAAAATGAAAATGGACACCTGTTTAGGGATTGCTCTTTTCACTTTATTGGCATAGGGATTTGCCATTGGTTTTGTTAGGAGCAAGTCTGGGATTCTTGATTTCTAGGAGAATTAAATCAGGATATCAATGAGGTATTCCGAAATACCAACCCATCATGCTCCTGTCTTTTGGGTGGAGGTAGATGTGAAAAGAGCCCTTTGTGCTGTCCCTATCAGAGGACTTCACAGGCTCAGGATGGCTTCCTCAGCATGCCCTTGGGACAGGTGTGCAAGAGGAAAATCAGCTGTGCATGGTGGGCAGCAGACAGGTTGGGCTGCCCCAAGGATCAGGGCAAGGAAAACCTTTATGCCCTCACTTCATACTGAGGAAGTACAGAAAAATAATTTCTCCCAAAAATGTAATTGCTCCAGTGGGTCTCCTGGCATGGGACACCTCCACACTGTTTCCTAACAAGGTTGTATCCCAAAAGATGAAAGATGTGCTGCTCTGTGCTGCCATACCTTCTCCTTTCTGCCCCCTTGGCTCCTACAAAACTGCTTACATAAAACAAAAATGGTGTGCAGAAGGAGGAGGTGTATGTGAAGGATTACAACGAGAAGTCCTCGGAATAGCTGATGAGAGGTGTCTCAGCACTGTCAAGTCACAACAAAAATGGTCTGACACAGAGGCATGAGTGAGCTTGTGCTGAAGTCAACAGAACTGTACCTCTGCTTAACCAGCAACGTCCTCCTACTGCTCTTTCCCAAAAGGAACAGCTGAGGAATTTTTCCCATCAGAGACTTTCTTCTTATCAATAAATTACACTATCTAGCTGCTGCAATAGATACTCTGTGAATAACAGAGGACATATATTTTTATTGGCTCATCCGTTTAAGCAGAGAGAATTCCTGTCATCAGTGCTGAGCTGTAAACTAAAATTTGAAGATAAGATATCATCTACTTCTTTCTCCTGTAACTCACAGCACTGTTGTGACTGCTGTGCAAGGGAATGTTTGTATAGTGCATGTGACAGATACCCTAATACTTGCTGTTTATCTGGTTCTCCCTTCTCCTTTCTGTACTGTATACCTCCTGAAAAAGGCCTTCTAGTTCAAATTTTTTTTAATTTGTGTTTACAATAAAATCATAATAAAACAATACTTTTTCAAATAAAATAATTACATTATTTACTTGGAATCTGATTCCTCTTTTCTGGAATGTCAAGCTGAACTTCCTTATTTCCTTATTTTCTAGATCATGGAGATGTTTGCATCTATCAGCATTCCTTGTTATAGGTATATTTTGGCAATGTCATCCTCTCAATATTTTGAAAAGGCTTTCCTACTGTTTTTTAAAGAAGGTGACACCACTTGCATCCTCTGTACCATTTGCAGGAATCAACCAAATGCCACCAACTGAATCTTAAATGTGTAATAATCACTCAAAAAAAAGAGAGAGGGATGTCATTCTCCTGTGTTAACCTAAATGTTCAAAGAAAATTTAACAAAACCTGTCCATACCCAGAACAAAACACAGAGAACACTATTCACAGATGGAATCCACCACCAACAGGCAATTACCCATCATTCTGAGTGTACAGGCACTGCTACCAGAGTACCCTGAAATGCCTGTTGAAGTGATGCAAGCAGAGCAGGGCCCAGTGTGAGTACTGAGGCTGCAGGAGGCTGATCCAAGACCTCAGGTGTGGACAGTGGCTGTGCCCCACACTTGGGCAGTGCTATGGCACAACTCTGTGCCTGTGACCTCAACCACTGCCTGCTCCATCTCTGCCTTAAGTGAAGCTAATGGGGGCTTCCTGGCCATGCTCCTTACACAAACAAGCAGTGAACCTGAGGAGAAATAAGGAACACTTTGTAAAAGGAAGTAGGCAAAAAACCAAGACAAAGAAAATAAATAATGGTTCATTAAAATCTCACGCAGTCAAAACCAAGGGCACAGAATTTATCAGGCAACCTAAGAGAAAAACAATTATGTTTGTTACATTGCCATCTGCTAGACTGTAGGTCTTCAAAGCTGTCAGAGGAAGGCTGCGTACCTAATCAAAACACATCTTCTTCTCCTGCCTCAGTGATTTAATACTACTGCTTTGGGGAACCAAACATTCTCCTTAGCACTGCTGGGCTGCAAGTTACAAATAAGGTAGCTTTCTGGTATATCCGTCAGAAGTCTGATTTCTGAGCACAAGCTGAAGCTACTGGGGAATTTTGCTTAAAGTCAGACTCTAAATGAATCTCTGCATACCTGTTTTTGCCTTGTTCACGCTCCTCTCTTTCTGCTTTTTGCTCTAATTCTTACAGCCGTAATTGATAAACTGGGGGGAAGAAAACCAGGTGAAACTTTTTCTTCATTTAGGTCTACAATATTAATTTAACTATATTATCTCTGGGACTGCAGTGGTTTTTCACTAGCAAAACCTTTGCATTAGTACACAGTTACATTCTGGGACAAAGTTTTAAGGCTATGCTTCCTATTACATCGAAAAGCCACAGCAGGCTCTACATTAGTGCATCAGCAATGCACAGAAACATCCACAATAAATGCTTGCAGCCCTATCTTAGAAGCACAGAGCAAATCTGGCTTCCTGAATACAGGCATCTAGTGCCACTTGCACTCCTGCCATGTCCCACTTGATTCCTTTCCTGTCTCTCACAGGTTCCCAAGTGCTTGCACCCAAACCTGGCAGTCCCTTGCAAATGTCCTTAGTGTATTAGAGGCCTCAGCTAAGACTGACAAATGCTGAATAAAAGTCAAGAACTCTGCAAAAGGATACGTGACAGGCAAATAAACTGCCCTTTTAAAAGTATTAATTTATATATTTTTAAAAATTATACTTATTTTATAGATTTGGTTTCTACCATAAACACCTACAAACATGTAGTGGATTCCAAAAAGGAAACTACTCTTCCCAGGTCTCAGGTCAGCACTTTATCTAAAAGACATTCTTCTTCACCTATGAGTTTTGAGATAGATAACAGAGATTGGGTTAAAGACCAAAATTAAGAATTCAGGAGCTGGTATAGTGCTGTGTTTTTTGGATTTGTCATGAGAATAATGTTGATAACTCAATGATGTTTTAATTGTTGGGAAGGACTGCTTACCCTGAGCCAAGGAGTTTCCAGTTTCCCATGCTCTGCTAGGGAGGAACTGCACAATTTGGGAGGGGGCATGGCCAGGACAGCTGACCCAAACTAGCCAAAGGGATATGCCATGACATAGGACATCATATCCAGTTTATAAACTGGGAAGGAGCAGTCTAGAAAGCACTGATCCCTGCTTGGGGGCAGGCTGAGCTTTGTTCATTGAGTGGTGGGTTACTGGATTGAACATCCCTTGTTTCTCTTGGGTTTTCTCTCTGTCCTGTTGTTCTCTTCCCTTTAAATATTGTTATTATTTTATTTCAATTATTAATCTTGTTTTACCTAATCCCACAAGTCTTATTTTTCCAATCCTCCTCCTGATTTCGCTGAGGGTGTGTGGGGATTGTTTTAGGTTTGTAAGAGTGATGCAAAATGACTAATGTCAAGTTGAATGTCATATGTGTGCTTAGGGCTGCAAGGTCCTTGATGTGCTCTGAAGCTTTGGTAAGGTGAAGTCACATCTCTGGAGGCCTTCGTTGGTGAATCACAACCACTTTCTACAGAGATGTTTTGAACTTCTTCATAGAAACGTGGTATTTCAAGGGCTGTCTCTTAACCAAAATTGAATTTTCATAGTGACAGTAAAAGATAAGCTTCTAGTATAAGGTTTATCCTTTTGAGAAACTTTATATCATAGCACCAAATCTTAGAAGAAACTACATTTAAAGTAGAAGAAGATGTGAAGTTCTCAGACAGGTAGAAGTATATTCTTCATCCCCAAAACACTGGCACTACAGTTATAGGTTATCCAAATATTTAGAAATATTCTCTGGAAAAATAAAATAAGTTAGGTGGAAGTTAGATGGAAAATGGCATTCTATGTGGAGGAAGCTTGGAAGAGTTGTGAGAAGCTGAAAATTGGGTATTGCAACAGGAAATGTGTAACCTCAGGCATATGCTACTGGCCTCACTGCAAACTCAGAGACCATTCAAAAAAGAGATGAAAAAGAATGCACTGTAATGCTGAAAAGAAATGAAATCACAATAAGAACACTTCAGAAAATAATGCCTTTCAAAAAATAATGAGTGTTTAACAGATAGTAATCCCATAGAATGTTGTCTGCATTTCTCTGGTCATTCTTATCCAGACTTGTGGCACCATGCAAAAATCCTTTTCTTGTTTTCCACTGCCAGCTCATCCAGAAAAAGAGCTTACTGGTTATATAAAATGGAGGTTATCAGCAATATTGCTAATTAATGGTGTAGTTGCCAAATAAGAAGTTAAACTCTGACAAACATGACCTAATGTTACACAAATATGCTTCATCAATCACCGTTAAAAAATTACACAACAGCCAGCATTTTCTTTTGGACAAGTAATAGAACCTTTTGGCAGTTAGTATAATTAAAGGCTAGTAAGTAGATGAAAAATATTTGGGGGTTTGTAGACTTGTGTATAGAAAAAAAAAGATAGAAGTATTTTAAAAATGCCACAGCTCAAACTGGTTCTTGGTTCAAATGGGAGGACTTTAGTGGGAGCCCAAGGATCTACAGGCAAATGTAGATTCAGTACAGGGAGGTCTCAGGTCCCTGGGCACAGTGAGGCTGTTTTGGATGTCCTCTGATGGACACAGCTGTTGCTGGCATTGATCTTGCTCCCAGCAGCCAGTGCCAGTGCACTGTGGCACTGGCATGCCCCTGGGTATCTGCCTGGTCTTGTGACATATGGGGCTATTCTTTCTTTGTCCCACTGTGTCCCATAAAACTTGAAGCTCTTGTGAAATACTGGGAATGTGGAGAGCTCTGAAGGGCTGTTCAGGAGATGGGTTTGTTTGGCCTCTTCCATTTGAATTAAGCAGGAGGAAGTAGAGTCCACTTGTTTAATGTATTCAATGCAGAAGTTTTTGAATGATGGCTTGTAACAGGTGGGGGCTGAAGAGTGCAATGATGAATTGGGAGCTTCAACAGCAACCTCAAATGAGCCATTGAGTAGATTATGTTCTTAGGTTTAGATGCAAAGATTAAAGATGGGGGGAAATGTTGCATGGGAGAATTCCCTTTACTTATTTACTGAAGTTAAGTCAAAGTTTATACAATTCTGTTTCAAAACAATGAAGCCTAAAGATGAGGATGAGCAAAACATTCTCACAGATTTGCTCTGAATGCTGATTCCCCACATTCAAGAGAATGGATTGACCACTTTTTTAATGCTTTCAGAAAAGCATTTCTCATCGATTTTAGTGCAGACTTAGTAAATAATTTTACAGTAATATGTATTTAAACAACAAAATATTAGTCAGCGATACTGAGAACTAAAGTTCCATTTGTGCTTGGCAATTTATCATTAGACCCACTGGATTCACATACCATCCCAGGAGGATAAGGACTGCTATGGAAAACTGTTACTAATGAAAAGGAAAATCAAAATATGAATATTAAATATACTGCACCGTGATGGGTTTTTTTAAAAAGTACTGGTGAAAGAGAGCACTATAAAAGCAAAACATGCTCAATGAAAAGAACATGGATGGAAGTAGTGTCAGTGATAGCTGGCTCTGAACCTTTTGTGAACCTGCTGATTTCGGTGGCCTTTGGATGAGGTCCAGACAAAAGCCAGATTTTGTATATGGCAGGTAAATTTGATAAAAGCACAGTCAGAAGCAGAAACAAAGAAGTATTGAGGAGCTTTGCAGAGTAGACAATGAAGCAGAAATAAATAGAATCATACAGTCCAAAGGACTAGAATTTGCATTCACTCATATTGAAGTCACTTCACTGATTTCCATGTAAGGAAAATTGAGCTAGATAGAAAAATAGAAATCAGAATTGAAAAAAAATCTTAGGTATCTGGGTTATACACCTCAGATAACCCCTGTCAGAAACAATGAACCTATTATATATGGCATTTGGCCCTTACTTTGTATTTCAGTTGGATTTCACTAATCACAATTCCCCAGGAGTTTGTAAAGTCTTCCTCCTTTCATGCGATCACCTGGCCAGCTCCCCATTATATTTCCAGCACAACCAAGGCCTGTGAAACCCAACATAAAAACACTTTGTCTCCTCATGAACAAGTAAGAGCTGCACTGATGCAGGACCGGGTCTCCCGTGGAAGGTTTCCTTTGTTCCTGATGAAATTGTGAAAGGCCCCTGCTGAGACGACAATGCACCCGAAAGAAGTACACAAACGTTTAGTGTGGGTTTACCAACACAACTGCAAAGCTGCCATGCCAAACCCTTCCTACCCCTGTAGGTACTAGAGCTCTTCAGGTGCCTTGGATTTTTAGCTTTTCCCAAGATTGTTTGAATAAAATGTAATTATTCAAGTGAATGATTTCAGCAACACAAGACATGGTGAATCCCTTTTTTTCATTCCAGTAAGGATGGGATTTGTCTGACCTTGTTTTCAGCCTCAGTAGAAGGAGAGACTCTGTTTGGGTCTTAGGACAGCCAACAAATGGGAGTGAGGGCACACTCTCACTCTCACTCTCACTCTCACTTCTTGAAAGAAGCCCAGTCATATAGCTGCAAGTTTGTAGGGGAAATTTGGATGACCCTTTTATTTTCCCAGCACTCCAAAGCAGTAACTAGAGAGGGAGGAAGAATAATAATACATGATGTCTCCCTGGAACAGTGTTAATGGATGCAAAGGCCAACCAGCTTGTGCTAGTGGTAGTAGTAAATGCCAGATTTAAGATACAGTTCAATGTACAGCAATTCTTTTATCTGAATATTAGGTATTTTCCTGCTGATTGATCAATTCCTGAGCAGAAACAGCTTATTTTGTGCTAGATGCAGTTTTTTCCACTCCTTCCCTCTTCCTTCAAATGGAGATACTGGCTGCTCTACAAGGACAGCAGAGACCTAAGCAGGAAAATGTGAGAGCTCTTCTAATGCTGTATTGTACAGGCCCACGGATGTTTTCTTCGTTTTTTGTTTCACCACTGATTGTTGCATTTGCTCCAGGAAATTTTCCCCAGAACACATCTGCAGACAAGTTATTTTACGTCTTAGCAGGTGCCCAATGGGGTTTGCTTTACAGGATTGCAAACAGCTCTACTCTCATGGTGCTTTGGCCAGCATACTTTGGCCCCTGGTAATCCAGAACGTGGGTGTGTGTGGAATTTAATTACCCTCTTGCATGCTCTTCTGGTCATCTCAAAGTCATTTTTGGAGTGTCTGAGCTTCCCCATGCAACATAGAATTTGGTGAGGTATGGATTTTGGATTCTGCAGGAGAGGCCCTAATTTTAAGGCAATTTAGCCTCTTTGAGGATCTAGCCATTTGTAAATGGTGAAAAGCAAATATCCTGTATTTGCACATGGATGACAAAGAAAGACTTTGCTAATGATAATTCACAGCTTCTCAAGAATATCTAATGTTATGGAGTCAAGATTTCTTGGAACGAAGTTGTGTTCATCAATTTATTGCCTGTGAGGAATTTTTCTGAAGAATTTGAAAAATTACTTATGTGTCTTTGGAAATAAACATGAATGGCTACAATAGACATTGTTATTATGCAGAAATTAAATTTTTTCAACAATCTTTATTCCTCAGTCTTCTGCAATAATGTCTTATTTTACCCCCTCCCCCAAAAGGAGTACACCATTTGTGATTCACAAGCAATCTACTTTCATAGGTTTGGAGTAAAACAATGAAAATGGGAACACAGTAAAATATTATCAAGTTAGAATGGCCAAACTGCCATAATATTCTTTGTATTATACCTTAACATGTTTTAACTGAGAGGCAAACCAAGTGACATTAAACTAGTGTTTAATGTAGACTAATCCAGGCTTGAAGAGGAACCCAGAAATAACTGCAAACTCAAACACAGCATGTGTGAAACAAACTTTACAGAAGCACCTGTGACAGAAGTTATATTTGCAAATACAGCAATGCACACAAACATCTAGAGACCAATTGCATGCATAATTGCCAAATGTTACTCAAAGCATTGTTTATATTATAAAATTTGTAACTGGGAAGAAAACATGTTGGGCCTTATCCACATCAGGAATACTCTAAGGGTTTGGATGAAGTTTCAGCCACTTTGAGATAAACTGGCATGAAAAATGTAAATTTAATTGCCACAGGAAAAAACAAAAATTAAAACCAAAAAGGCATGTGGGATTAAAAGATTGCTTTGCCCAGTCAGATATGTTGTCTTCTCTATCTTATTTAGGTATCTGTGCTTTCAGCCAGTGATCCAATCAACACCTGTCCACAAATGTTGTTCCTATCCTTCAAAATAACTGTATTGGGAAGCCTCATGTCAGGTTCTGCCATGAAATAGAGTAAAGGAAATACTCCAGCGATTTCAGAGGAAATGTTGCACCTTTGTCAGTATGGTTCACACATCTAAATCTGTATTGAAGACAGAAAAGAAATCTTAGTAGTTTTGTCCCATTTGGTGTGTCATGTTTTGAGTGGGCTTAGATGCAGACACATTAAAACATGTAATGCTAGAACTATATTTTTTTTTATAATTTATATTAGTCCTGAATTAAATCTAAAACCTGGCTTCTGTGACACGTCTGACTGTCCAGTCTCTTGAGGACACATTTTGCTTTACTTTTAAAAAGAAAAATGAGCTTGTGAAAACCTTGAGGACAAAGATTTGCTCTGCAAATTAAAATTACTGATGATAATATTTCTATTTGTTGACCAAAGAAAATTTAAATGTCCTGTTTTTTTATTTCAGACTCTTGCATGCACAATATTTCATTTAGTTGGGTTTTTAATTTTTTTTTAATTAGAGGAATAAAGGACATATTTACAATAGCATAATTATTTAGAATGAGAGTTTAAAGTTTTAGAAGATCATTCCTGCTATTGAATTAGAAATCATTTGACCAAGAATATAATTTTACAAATAGTTAAATAAATGCTGAGTGAGCAATAAAATTTCCATCTGTTGCATTTAAGCATTGCACAAAGTCATGTCACACACTTAGATGAGAGCTTTTCACTCTACCACAATGTTGTGCAATGGTTTCCACACCCATACTGGGGACTGAGAGGGGGATGACAGACTGCTTTATCTTCTTCACTTCAGGAAAAGAAAAACTGTTTGACAGTGTATTCAAAGGGAGAGAGAAAGAAAGAGGGAAAGAAAGAAATTTGTTTGAAAACCACCAATGTTATTATGAAATATCAAGTTCTAATCCATATGACTCATACCAGCTACTCTCCCCAGGCTGGCCAGAAGACAAAGCACATTATAATTATGTGGGTAAGATTGGAATGCTCCAAAAGCCTACGTAAGTAGCCTGTTGGACTCCACTGAAACCCACCAAGGGCAGTAGATCTCCTAACCAAAGCCCATACCCAAAGATTACAAGTGGCGAGGCCGCAGTCCAGTGAAAACATTGTGCTACTTGCAAATTGTTTCTCCCTAAAATGATTGTTCTGCTGAATGCCTGAGAAGAGTGACATCAGTAAGTGGTCACCCATGACAATTTTATTCCTTCAGCCATTTTCAATCACTTCAACTGCAAGGAAAAAGGTTTTCTTTCCTTGCAAAAACTCCATTTGAAATGGAGGCCAGGGAAAGCTTTTCTAAAACTAGAACTCTCACTCCTTGAGTAAAAAGGAAAATTCCTTGAAGGATATATTCATAGCAAGATTACTGTTATGACAGGGATTCTTCACCAAAATAATTTCCTATTGCATGTGAAAGAATTTGGGCAAATGAGGACAAAAGGAGAGCACAAACTGCTGATTTCACTGGCTGGACAAGATCAGATTAATTTGTCTGTGCTTTTGCTCCCCATTCCATGTTAGAATGAAAATACCACCCTATGATGTCTTCGCAACAATGTCTTCTCCATAAACAAAAATTGTTTTTGAATAACCAATTCTCAGTGCACTGCAAGGCCACCTAGAAAGTCTCAAAAAGCCAAGGTAAAAAAAGAAGAAAACAA
>PYHW01009542.1:3675619-3694816 GCA_013186435.1 Turdus rufiventris | reverse complement strand
ACCAAGAATAAATGTTTTCAAAGTAAAAAAAAAAAAAAATTAATCTACTATCCTAAATACACTCTAGAAACACAGATCCAGGAAATCATGTCTACAAATGTCTGCTTTCCTTTATTCATTCAAAATTTTCCCATTCCTCTTCCATTTTCTTGAGGCTTTTAGTATTTGCTTTTTTCCCCTAATTGTTTTGCCTGTCCCTGTATCAGTCCCTGACTGTCCTTGTTCCGGTCTTCATTGTACCCAGTTCTTTCCAGTTCTCTATCCCTTCCCTTTTTCATCTGTGGCTGCTACATTTTGTGCCATTTTTTCTATTCCTCCTTTGCTAGTGAGGAGCCATGAGCTAATGCCTTCTTCCTGCCACAGAAGAAAGGAGACACAGGACCACATACAAAAACAAACTGTGGGAAACAAGGAAAAGTAGAAGTCCCACCCAGATGTTGCCTTGTGCTGTTTCCATTAAAGCTTGAAGCTTACAAAATCTTACTTCATTCCTCCCTCGTCCTGTACGTGAGGAAAAAGGGAGTAAGAGAACCCTCATGGAGGTCCCAGACCACAAGAACAACCAAGAAAAAGAAACATTCCCTTTTAGCAAAAGAACAGATGTAGTTTTCCCTGAACCTTTAGAAATACTGCACAGTCACATCCATTGGAGAAAATAATTAATCAGTTTTCTGTCTATTTTGAATTCACTCCATTTACTTCAATTCTTCAGATTAGATCATCACCTGGCACAGGCAGTCACCAGGAGCTCACTCTGCTCTTGCAAGTTCCAGGCTTCCCAATGAAAAACTCAGGAAAGCTACATTACCCATCGTAACTTGATTTTAAATCTTTCTTTTTTAACCCTTGCAATGATGTGAAAAAGAGTTCTTAGGGAGCTTAGATGTTTCTAGCAATTCAGTTCAAATGCCAGGCCTGCCATACCTGCTTCTTTTCCCACTAGCCTACTGCTGTTTAGTCTTCTTGGTGAGACCTAGCTGTTGTCCTGATGTCCTGTCTACCTGTAATTTATTTTTGGCATTGGATAAGAATTTTATATTCAGCTTGTCATATTATTAAGGAATAATGCCAATATAAAGCTGAGTTTTTCTGTTTCTCTGAAATAACTGAGAATATATTACTCAAGTACAGTTTACACAGATTCATGATTATTAAGTAATTCTAGGTAATATTTTTTCTTTTGTTTTTAATTTTGAGGCTAATGCTTCTATTTTTGATTCATGCTTCTTAAATGGGGTTTCAGAGGGCTACAGTCACTTTCAATTTACCAGGATGTTGTCTGGGGCTGAAGAACAGGCCTTTAAAACAATTCATCTTTTGGCTGAGTTTTTTTGTAACTGACATTGAAATGGCACTACTTGGCTGTTGGGGGATTTTTTATTTCCTGAACTTGTCAGTACAGAGCTGTTGAAAATAGCTTGATGCTGCTCCTTTGCCTCCTGACATTAATCATGGTTAATTAAGTGAGAATAAAGTTCGGGTTAATGCAAACAGGCATTAATTCTTGTCATCTCTCCGCTCTCAGGAGTATACAAATTGGACAAGCAGAGAAAAAACAACATTGAAAATATATCCTAGAAAAAACATTCAATTAACATCAGGATTTGAGGTCTTGTCAGAGATCTGTTAAAATGTGTTCCCCATATTTTCCCAATAACTGCATGAAGTCAAATCCCAGTGTCTGCTCAGTGAGACAAAAGTTTGAGATCCACTTTACTAGCACTTGGATAAAAGCTTTTATATCCTTGCAGCTGAGTGTATGCCAGGCAGTGTCAGGCAGCAAATGTGCCAGGCTCATTTTTCTAGAGAGCCTTATCAGTAACACTGAAATATTCCCTCATGCTGCATAAATGTAGAAAACTAAACCAAATTACAGATGGTTTTATTTCTTGGGCGGAAAAACTAGGTTTAGAATGAAAGATTTAAGTAAACAGGTCTCTCTTTTATTTCTTTTTATTTGGGAAAAAATAATAATTTAACAATGAACTTTAAAAATCTGGGTAAATGTCACTAGGTGAAACTGTTGCTCCAACCTGTGTAGGCAGTAGTCCTGAAATTCTTCTTTTAGGTCAGTGAAGCAATAGTTAGATATGTTTATGTATCACTCAGCCCACTGCCTATTCTTAGAGAATTAGAAAGGAAATCTCTTTCTCAAAGGATATGAAATACATGAGGCTTGTTACTAGAGTCAGCTAAAGCATTCACATCTCTGTTTCTAGATACAAGACTCACACAATTAGCTCTGTCTCTAAAGATGTTCCCCATGGCTTCTTCACGCTTTTCACGGCTTCAATTCAACTCAGCCATTTGCCACCACCAAACCAATACTCTGCTGCTCTCCTCATCTGCTATCCAGCCCTGCAACACTGGTGCCACTGGCACTACTCCTCTGAAACTTGCTGCTGCTACATCCTCATCACAGGGTCCCATTAATCCCCATCCCATAGAGTTGTTCTCACTAGAAGCACCCCTGCAGCACATCTGTCTGCTGGAGAAGTTTTATGGCTTACAGGACTGGCTCCTCCCAGAAGAAGGCAGTAGAAGTTGGGATAGGAGTAGCCTTCTTTTACCCTAAAAAAAGCGAGAAATTTATTTATAGTAGAAAGACATAATACTTCAACTGTCTCATCAGCTCCCATGGTTCTCCAAAAGATTCTTGGAAAGCGTTCCTGTCTGGTTTTGGCCACTTCTGTTCAGAAATTGCAGCTGCTTTCCAGGTTTGAGATGGAGGCTGCAGTTACTGCACCTTCCAGGACCCCAAGCAGTGCATTTATGCCCTCAGTCCCCAAGAGGGAGCAGAGGGCAGTGCCAGGGGAGCTGTGAGCACCCACCCCAGGGTGCACCCATCGAGGGAATGGCAGCACTTCCACACAACAGTGTGTGACTGCCTGCACCTCCACTGCCAAGCAGCCTGTCCTGGAGCAGCCCCAGGGCTGTGTTTGTTCTCACTCTGGCTAACACCAGGCAAGCAGAAGCAGAGTGCCAGTGAGTGTCTGTTTTGTAGGTTTATGGATGACTTGTGTTGGATGAAAAGTGTCTTCAAAATAAAGTCATGGACGGACATTTGCAACAAAGAAAACACAGCATTTCAAGTTTCTCATGGCAAAAAATTTTAATAAATCTTTTAATCTGGGCACTCTTTTGCATACTATGCTGTACACGAGTGTTGGCAGGTTTAAAAGCAGGCTTCTGTTTGCAGTCACAAGAAGAGAGGCTGAATTATTTACAAGGGGAAGCTTTTTCAGTCTAGGAATCATACTCAAATGAAGAAAATTAAAAATCTTGACAACTGCACAGTCCAAAGGCTCTAACCATAAGATCGCTCATCCCAATTTTTTATGTGGCTAAAGGACATCTATATTAAGCACAAAAAATAATTCATATACAAGTGGATGCAGGGGGACCTGCTTTTCCCTGCTTTGACTCTTTATGCATTATATGTGGTAAATACATGATTCAACACAGAAACTAAGCATAGCCTTTGAATTGTTTGTCATGGGCTTATTTCTTCAGGATGCTGCTTCCTCTATGCAATATTACTACACTCCTGGTACCTTCATTTTTGAGTTCACAGCATCACAAACCTGCTGGGTGCAACAACTCAGTTATTTTTCTCCTCTTATTGCTCCATACAGTACATACAATTAATAGCAATGAGGAAGGGTAAAAGGAATGTGGAAGTCAGAGAGAAATCATGATTTTTTTGTAGGTACATATATTCAACTACTGTATAATATAGGTTCATAAATAGCTATGCTCTTCATCCATGTCCACTCATAAAACTCTTGTTTTAACAATGTTGTTAGTGTGTTGTAACAAAGAAATAGCAATGCATTCTTGTGTTCATATTACAGTGACACTATGGAAAAAAAGGACTTTACATTCTTTCTGCAAAAAAAATTGTGACAAGGACAAGTCTCTTCTACTTCTGTTTATTTGTGTTCACTCTTCCAGAAAAAGCTTTTATTAGAAAAACAACCTTGGCCCTCTCATGCCATCCCAGAATGGGGACCCAAACTCCCCTGTACTTTGGATAAAGAAAGGGATGCAATTGTCTCAGCTTTCAGAGCTGGATTGCACAGAGGACCCACATTTAGATTCATGTGCTACATCTTTTCTTTCTCATGATAAGCAACTAGCAGAAAAGAAATTTGTTTCCCCATTTCTAATACTGTACAGCAGCTCTGCACTTACTTTTGCTAATCTTTCCTCTAGCAGTGGACCTGAGTCCTTAAGGAATCAAAAGCCTGTGTCTGTACTGAACCACTGAGTGGGGAGAAAACTACTGCAGAATGAGAAAACACAGCTTATTTTGCTTTCTTTTTTACCTTCTAGACACTGAACCTCAGACAGAGATCACAACACTGATTGTACTCCTTGAAAAACTTGGTTAAGAGGTGGACAAATTATGCCAAGGAGATCCTCCAAGAATTATTCCCATAAAGGCAACACCATCTTACCTGGCAAAAACTATTTTTCATCTGTTAAAAGTCAAAGGAGGAATTTAAGAAAGACAGAATTAAAATTTGCTTAATTTTCTTCCTTCTGTTCTCTCACATCCACTTTCAGCCAAGATTATGAGCAATTATGAGGAAGCTTTGCTTTAAAAATATTACAAAAAATCAATTACGACTGCTAGCTTTAAATAAAGAGGCGACATTTGAAAGCAATCTGGGTTTCTTGATAAGCTGCATTCATTTGAACCGTACACACTTGAATACAGTTAACATAATGTCATTAACCTTGACAAAAGAATGTAGGTTACTGTTACAGAAGGGTGATTGTATTTTGGAAATCAATAACTGCGTTAAGGACTTAAGGGTCATCAGTACCAGGGAGCTAATCATGCTTTCCTAATGCAAGGCTGATCCTGATTTCACCATGTATTTGTGCAAATGTGACATTAACTCTTTCATTACTAACGTCTAGCTGAGTAAGTAGAAAGTCCAACTGGAAGGCAGGAATGAATGAGAATCTTTTTAAGTAGTATATTGTTATAAAAAACCCCAATAATTCAGTAATCAACTAACTTTGCCTGGCCTCCCAGAATCATGCAGTCATGTCAGAATTGCAGCTTGCATTAAAAGGTAAACAACCCTCTACCACATATTATTGCCTAGTTCTGATTGCTAGGGAAAAAAAAATCTGAAAACATAAACCTTGTTTTTATTTCATTAAATCTCATCATGCTTGGACCTGCTTCCTATACCACAAATAGAGATAACAAAAAAAAATTTCATTTTAGAAAATATAAAAAGAAGGAGAAGCTAAAATTAAGGCAGTTTCTAATAAAAAGGTACAATTTTGTTACTGAGGGAGTTTTGATCTTCAGTCTGTGCTTGAGAAATGAAGATGGACTAGTGCAGCAAACAGGCTGATTTGGCTTATGTATGTCTGCAGATGGTGAGTAAATGGAGATAGTCCCACCTAATTCTAAAGTTTTGGGGCTGTCCATCTTTGGTTTCTTGGCTTCAACCAGTAGGATAACAGAAGTTCATCATCTGTGTTAGCTGGCAATTAATAGTTTTGCCAGCTGTCAGCTATAGCTGCTGTCTCTCCCAAATCTTGTAACCTGGAAGGCTTTTTTTGTGCATCAAGCCACTAGAGCCAGCTGGTGCTTCTAAAACACAGAGATCAAGGCCTGCTTTGGGGGACCATTAAAAATAGACACATCCATGGCCAGAACTTCTGACCTATTTCTTTGTGCTGAACCAAGTCCTCAAGTACTCACAACACTTAGTCCTGCCATAGAATGGGACCTGCTTACAACAGCTTTATTCCCTCTAAGGAAAAATCTGGGTGACCAGCACGGACTTTTCCCTGCAAGCCTTGCTTTCTTTCCAAGTCATAGCCTTGCAGCCAGCCATGTGTGCTGGCTCTTCCTGCACATCACAGCTTCTCTCTTCAAAGTCCTCTCCCCTGGGGTCACCACGCCACCTTCACACCTCTCTCCTCAAGCAAGAGTTGAGCTAAAACCCTGTGATTTGAAATAAAAGAAATTCAGGGTGCCCAGCATCAGACACACTCTTTCCCAAGGAAGAGTCTTCCTGTACTTCCTAGCTCCTGCTGGTCCTCCTAGAGGTTGTCTAGGTGGGCAGCTAGAGCCTACTGCTTCCTTATGCCTCCAAAACTACTTGACTTTTCTTTTGGCTTTTTTACCAGAGAGAAGCATTTGCAAGGCTTACAGTGTTCCTGGCATCCCTCAGCTTTGACCAAAACGCCTTTTTTCCCCCAGAAGTCCTTACCAGTACTCTTCTGTCTTTAACTCTCTGTTTCTGTGCCAGGATAGCTTGCAGGAATGGGGCTTATATGAGGATATAATCGCTTGGGAAAGGAATGTAATTAAAAGCAACATATAAAGCAGTTAAAAAAATTCTTATGAGGATGCTCAGCTGGCACAGTGAGAATCTTACTGAGAATATTTAATTGTTTGCATTATTAAGTGCAGACAGGTTGGTTTGAATTCAAAACAAACATGGCAATTAAATACAAAAACCTATGTTGGTACAGCATTGTAGCTAGAGAATTAAAAAAATGAAAATGTAGGAAACACAAATATTCAGGTTTTCAAAAAACGGGAAAGACTTACTTCATTAACCAAATAATTAAAAAAACAAAAACAAAAACAAACAAAAAAAAAACCGAAACAAAAAAACAAAAAAACCCCAAAAAAACCCCAAAAAACCCCAAAAACAATAAAACCATTCCTAAAGTTTTATATCAACTACTTTATAAGGAATCAGATGAAACACTGATGCAGCTGCCTTGCTAATTAATATTTTTTTCATTCCTGTTTTTCCAGTTAAAAGTGCAGTAGAACATATTGCATCTGATGATATCAAGTGCATGTCATAAGGAACATTTGACAGATGAATTTACATTTATTACATGTTCTTTCCTATACATCCTGTCTTACCATTTAATTTTTGGAGTCTTAGCACATTGACATACTAATGTAGGCTTTTATTTTCTTTTCAGAGAAAACTTGTCTTCAAGTTTGATGGAGATGTTTTATAGAAATACTATCAAATATCAGATAGACTTGTGTGAGGTAATGCCCAAATTGATCAGAAAAAGTCAAAGCTAATTTTTGTTTAACTAACTGAGAAGGAAATCCAGACTTCCTCTGGAAGACATTACATAGATTTATTTAGTAAGCCTCTTCTGTGGATATTAACAAATTAACTTATTCTTACCTGAGAGAAGTAGGAAGCATTTAGCCCTGTTCGAGAAATGGGAAACCTAAGCAGGGAGATTGTTTGACTACCATAAATCCTAAGAAGGAAACTCCTTCTGTAGTATTATTAGCTGCTAGGAGCTCTGTATTTCTCACCACCTGCTCAAACCTATAGACAGTATGATGCCATCTACTTCTAAGAAAATACTTAATATCTTATTTTCTGGAATGGAGCATCATTAAAAGGTGTATTTTCCTCCAAAACTGCTCAGTTCCTTTGGAATCCTTTCCTGAGGTCCCATATTTATTTCCATTACAACCTTACAGCATTCAGATGCTGCTTAAGCCAAGTCTTAGCTCAAGTCAATTTTTCCCTTTTGTCAGAACCAGTCTGGGGAGGAGGAAATGGAGGGTGCTTGTATGACAGTGTTGACACTTGAGCTGCTGTGGGGAATCATAAACATGAAGCTCTAATTCGTAATCCCTGCTGACAGGTTAGAAATCAAAGCTCATTAGCACAGAGGGTAGACGAGCATTTTAATGCCTCTGGATTCCATCCACTGCAATTAACACCACATACAGCATATTGTTCACCTGAAGCCATAAATCACAGTAAAAAGTGTCATATTATACACAGATCCTGAAACCACAATAAAGAAAATGAGAAATTACTTAGAAAAACTAGGGAATACCACATTTTTTCATATGACCAATTGGAAACTAAACCTAGTACTGAAAATACTTTAAAGCCTTGTAAGATGGATGGTCCTCATAAATATGTCTGAAGGTTGCCATTTACCTGAATAAACTGCATTGCTGTAATGCCTGTACGTTCAACCCTACCAAGGCAAGTAAGCAAGAGTAAGGCAGTGGTACTCCTGAAGTGAATATATGAACTTATGTGCTTTAGTTTGTATGGAATTTGATATAATTTTTGGTACAAGTCTTACTGATTTTTTTTTAAGGGAAAATTAGTAACCCTTAAAAGAGCCAAATTTGAACCTGAATGTGACATGCAGGTGCAGATGAAACCAGTGATTATTAACCTAGTGATTATTTCTGAGTATTTCCATTTACTGGTGGTAGACCCCAGAAAGGGGAGTTGTTAGACTGTTGTTACTGTTTAAATTCATCATCAAATGCACTGTGTTCTATTTTTTTATTTTAACCAGTTGATTCACTGCAGGAGGAGGCAGACCTCTGTACAAGTCCTGTGTGCTGTTTGATACCTTCCTGTGCTGATTGTCACTTAATTGGTCTCTCTTCCTTGCTGTTTAGGGCATTAGATGTGCACACCAACCAGCTAAGAGAGAGGTCTGAATTGAGACAGAAAAATGCTGGAAAGGGAAAGCATAGTTCTGATATATTTTGCAGCCTAAATGCTGAACCATGTTTTCAGATAGCATCAGTGAAGTGCTGCAGTGGCCTATGACAGCACTGGGGATGCACAGGGCACCCTGAGGCCAGCACTCTGATCAAGCATACAAAGGAGGCTCAGGAAGCACCAACAATCTGCAGCCTCTGCAGATGACATGCTGCAAAATGTTTCTTCTGCTACCCAGGTGCATCACTGTGCACTTGCTTCTCCCTTCTACCTCAGCAAGGAGAAAAGCAGGATGGCAGGATGGTGCATGACCTCACAAATTACACATAAGCTTCATTACCCTCCCCAAAAAGGTTTCTGCTAGCCCATCTGCGAGCAGAGACCAGAAACATTTCAGAAGTCAGCCCAGGATAGCCTTGGTTTTCCCAAGGGACAAACAGACCTTTATGTCAATCCCCTTTTGATCAGACTCACCTCTGTCCTGGCCTGTCTGCTGGACCCAATCTGGGTGAATCCACGTCTCAGGAGGGATTGTGCAGCTGTGCAGCTCTACATGGAAAATTTGTCATCATCTGGGCTTGGCTGGGCGTGGAGGAGAGCACCAGGTCTCTCTTTGGCAGCTCCTTGTTGTAGTAGGATATAGGCTTGGCACTGGCCATATACGAAGGGTGGCTCTTTCCTCTGTCTAACATTTCGAGCTGTGGGCCAGGAGAAGTGCGCTCTTGCTGCCAGTTCCTCTGTGTGCAGCTCCTGCAAAGAGGAGCCATCTGGTGCCTGACTGCTCCCTGGTGATGGAAGGATATTCCTCTGAGAGGAGTCCCACTGCCTGCCCCTTGGCTAGGGGTGGCTGAGGGACAGCAGTTTCACCCCCGCCCACCCTGGGACACTACTTATGGGATCAGACCCTTTATCACTTACTGTTTTCCTGCTCAATGAGTCTTATGCTCCTGTCAGCAGGGGCTGGGGTCTGACAGGCACATGGAATATGGTTCCTTCCCCGTGCCTCCTCTTGAGGAGGTTTTGCTGCCCAGTGGTTAAAAAGAAGCATTATAATCCCCTAGGAGACAGAGATTACCCAGATACTCTTTCTAAGAGAGGCTGCAGATCAGATCCTATCTGAGGAAGAAGCTGATATCATCAGCAACCTCAGCACTTCTGCTCCCACAGGAGACCATTAACCCTGCCATGAACCTGAAGGTCTCCACATTCCGTGGGCAGAGTAACAGAAGTAGGCGCTTCAGGGCCAAATGGTGGCAGAAATTCAATACTCCTATGTCTATCATGTCCTGATGGTTGCTCTGTCCTGATCCCTGCTTGATGGGTAAAGCTTTCTGGATCAAGACGTAGAGGCAGAAACCTTTCCTTGAGTAGGAAATCTGTCTTAGGTGGTCTAGATTTTCCTGCCAGATATCTCTTTCTGCCTGTTGTAGCTGTCTGCTTCATGTGTTGCAATCTCTGTCTTGCCCTTAGGCACCAGCAAAAGAAAAACAATAATCAAGTTTTATATCAACTGATTGGAAACAAACATATATCTAACACATCATTATTTCTTGTCAGGTAGAGAAGAAAGACCTGTAGCACAGCAGTGAGAACAAGCCTCACAAATGCATCTGGTTTTTTTCATGTTCCACAGGTATGCATCCAGTTAGGAACAGGAAATGTGTAGCAGAGTAAGGGGTGACAAAAATTTGACCTTCATGCATGCTCTGAAGTGGTCTTTTTCCCGCTTCTCTTGTATTTCAATATATTACTCAAAACACTCAATTATACATCTGAATTTCCTCAGCTTGTCAACAGAAATTTAAGAATTTGGCTCTTTTCCTAGAAGGGTATGGCTGCAGCTAAAGGAGACCAAGATTCTTACCATAGTATTCTTATCAAGTGTTCTCTGTGGGCAATGTTCCCTGTCCCACCTAAGTGTGTCTGAGGAAAGACACATGCTGTCCCACTGTCCCACGCTCCATAGTCATCAATTATCTGAGCACTACCAGCAGCATTACTCAGATGGAAGAGAGCAGCTTCCCACAGATATGCCTCTCATTTGATTCTCATGTAAAAATAATTTTCAATAAGCCAAATATATGCTGCAGGGAGCAGGTGAGGGCTGCTGGCCACAGCTGCTGGGTGGATTACTCTGCATATGTAGAGGACTCAGCATGGCGCTGGTAGGGGGCTGTCATGGCATTAAAGTCAGCCTGGGCTTCACACCACTGGCATTAATGAATCATTTTGTGAAACCAGTGGCACACTGTGAATGGCCTTCAGCCACTCTCTGACTCTCCAGTTGCAGTGGCCACATCATTTACAGCTATAGATCCAATGATTATATGATTGAGTGTGGACAGCCTGTGGCACAAGACTATTGCAAAGGTTTAGTCATGCCACTGTGCCACAGTACACAGCCTTTACAGCATCTTACAGCTGAACGATCACAGAAGGAGATTATACACTTGTCTTTGTGTATTTCCGGTATCTGAATGAACCTGTGACAGCTGCATCTGAACAAATGACTCCTCTGCATTACGGAGAAGGTTGTGGCCAAAGCCCCTACAGTATCCTTTACTTCCCTCCCTGCCTTCTGCAATCATCCTTTTGTAGTAGCCACCACTGGCAGGGTATAAGCATTTCTTTCCTTTCTCTGTCACTTTTTGGGTAGGCAAACCTGTTTTCTCTGTCAGTAATACTAATATATTAGTGAGAGTAGATGGCCTCAAGTTTATGGAAATCCATGTGTATGAAACCACAAGATTTCTTAGTTGATCCACATGCCTGAATCTGCTGTGACACTTTTGTGGGCACATATAATGAAGCCAAACACAGAGATCAACCTGCCTTGACCTGTTTGCTGCCTTTGGGACTTTCTCAGCAGCCCTGAAGTTTTGCCCGAAGTAAGCCAAAACTGCCTCTTACATTGTCATACTCGTTCTGTGGGGCTCACAGCAGTTATCTGGCAAAAACTAACCCCAGACATTTCCAACAACAAATTAAATAAAATAAAACAAGTACCAACAATCAAAGATGCATGGGTTCTGTGGGCAAAACCCTTAACAATTTATTGGCTGTTTACATTCCTTTAAAAAACTCACCACTTATTCTACAGATGTGTTTTGACGGCAGCATTTTGGACAGCAGCCAAGTAAGGATAAACACAGAAAGTCAGTGCTTGTAGGGAAAGCACAAGAAATTGAGGAAGGAAAGGAAAAAACAGATGCATATAGAAAACCCAAAGGATTTTACAAGTAGATCAGGAAATGGGGAGAATATTTAGAAACAAGTCTGTAGTCATTGAGCATTGGGAAAGACTTTTCTGGGAGGAGCCATCACAGCACCAGGACATGAAAGGTATGACCAGCCTGTGGGCAGGCAAGTGTGACCTCTGCTGTCCACATTGACCAGACATGAGAGCACAGGCAAGTGCTACAGGGCTGTGTTAGCATGGCACTGTCCTTATACTTAGAGGCAGCTGTGAGGAGAGCTGGTTTATGTCTGACCAGCCTGAGGATAGTGGGAATGCCTTCATCAGTTTGTCTTCATCAATGTCTATGAGCCTGGGTAAAATAGCTTGGCTGAGCCACAGACTCCTCATGGGACACACTGCTTGGTGAACTGGATGAATTTATTAAAGTTTAGGATCTCCCAGAATACAATTATTTAATTATCGGTTAGAGGGAAGGTGTATTTGGACTTTCAAGTTTCTGAAAAATGTTAAAATTTCTCCAAAAAGAAAAGCTTTGACCATGCACTTTTCTGACAGCCATTTTCTGCTTTTCACTACTTTAACTTCCTCCTGTCTCAGTTTTACTGTGAAATCCTTGACCAGTGTCACAAACGAGTGGTTCTCTCTATCTTGGCTCTTATAAACATTTTTTTTCCCAAAACTAATCTCCAGGTTTTTCTCTGAGAGCTGTTCTGCTTTCCTTTAAAATATTCCCAAATCCAAGCTCTTTCCCTTCTCACTTTTCCAAGGATCTCCCTTAGAAACTTCTGCAAAAGTGATGATTGCAGAGTAGTTAGCTAGAACCCAAAAGTGTCTGAACAGATACCGAAAATCAAGATTTGATATGTATATGCAGACCTGATAGCTGAAAATACCCACCAGTATCACAGAAGAGCCAGGTAAAGATATGTCTAGAAGAAAAACAAAAAGCTAGGATGTTGTGTCAGCAGCATAAATTTCAGAAGGACCAAGCACCCAGTACATTCCGCTCAGACCAAGAGAAGTTTTGTCTGATTGTGGCTGTATTTAATACAAACTCCAGTAAGAGAGACAGACACAAAAAAGCAAGATTACACTGGCTTTGAATGCGAAAGATGATTAAATGTATTTTCCTCAGCCCCTATTTGATGTTGCTTGTCACTGTATCTACCAATTGCTCATTCCTTCTGCGTATCACGCCTGTGTTTGCCATGCTAAAGCACACAGTGTTATTCAAATATCCCAGATGCTGAAACACCAGCCTGTTGCATTTTGTTGGCCAGCTGCAGAAGGAAGAGATATTCTATGTGTATACAAGACGTACTTTTTCTTATCCTTCTGTGTAAGGGAGAAAAATGGGAAATCTCCACCTTTTAGAAATAATTCCCACAATTTTATTTAAGTTTTTCAGGCCCTTATCTATGAGAAGTAATGATTCTAATTTCTTGCATTACTGAACTAATGCAGGTTAAAATCCATTACACATGGTGAAGTGGTCCCATACCATTGTAAAACACTAATGACAAACACCCAGCTCATAACCAAGTTACATAAGTTAAAAGTCACCAACCTGGTTTACCAAACCTATTTATCTGGTTATTATAATCTGATGAAAATACAACTTAACCCCAAAATATGTTGCTTCTGGATATTTTAAGATCAGGGATTTGATGTTACCTAGAGACCACATACAACTTCTGGTTGCTCATTAGGATGTGCTGTGGAGTAGATTGTGACACAGTGAACTGCTGCTGGCAGAGGTTTACGGTCCCTGTAGTCTAAGCTACAAATTCAGCTCTGGTCTCACACTCCTGAGCTTTGCTGTTCTTCAAACCTTCTGCCTCACGAATGTTCCCACTGCCACCACCCTTCCCTGCCCAGCGTGTGGCTGCTGTTCTGTTCTCTTGATGGGAGTCGAGGGAGCAGGCTCTGGTTAGATGCTACAAAGGCCTGACTGCCCTCTTTTTCTTGAGACTAGAATTGGAACGTTCCTCTCGCTGTTCACAAGAACATAACTACAGGTGAGTTTAATCTTGGTGGTTTATCCCTCTCTATCTGCCTATCAGCTCAGAGTACAACATCTGATGGAAATCCAGAATTTCCACAGTCCTCAGCACTGTATCTCAAGCATAAGTAGGAGGTGTGCAGGGTGTAAGGAATGTATTAAAAGCACATATATTTGAATGCCTAAATGCCTGCATTTGCCAGTCTTGCCTCGCTGGCCTGCCTTGATAGTCAGTGCAGACAGAGCGTCTCCCCCAACAGGCAAGTCAGAGCCTATATCCAAGCTCCTCTCTGAGTCACCTCCAGAGGTGTTACCCTCATCCCCTGACTCTGAAGGAGGAGAGGGAGACTTATTTCTCTATGTAGGCATCCCAGTTCAGTGCACAAGCCTGTCTGTGTGACTGTTCTCCATCTTCCCTGGATTGTTTCTATTTTAGTTTCTTAAGGGAATAAAAAATAATGAAAGAACTGCAGGTATTACAAGCACTCGAACTATACCCAGACTACAGAAAATAGACTGTTGCCATATTGGCTTCAAGGAGAAACAAGCCCTGGCCAGGAATGTGTGACAACAATGTCTAAATCTGAAAGACGGACTGGGATGATACACAGTAAAGCCAAACTTCCCGACTTCCAATGAATCCTACGGCATGAGAGCTCCGTATATGGGAGGAAACTGGTTGTTTTCCAGCGCATCCTCAACTCTATGTAAACCAGGAGGTGAGCGACTAAAGAAAGATGCAAAATGAGATACCAGATAGTTCTTTCATCTAGTTTTAAATATATGAATATATAAATCAATGTGCGTGTTTATGTGTCTGGCTCCAATTAATAAGCACCCGTCCTATGCCTCAGGCTTCCTGACAAGCATCAGAATTAATAATTTAATACATGGAAGGATGATAATCTTGTGGTTAAGTAATTTGAAAGTTGGATCAGTTCTTGGCTCTGCCACAGATTTCCTGTGTGACCGTGGGCAAGTCACATAATCAACTTGGCCAAGTACCTCAAAGGTATGTAGGTGCCTGATCCCACCAGTTAGGCGCCACTGCTATCTTCAAAAAAACATTGCTTAGCTGTTCCTTTAGTTGGTAGGTGTCTGATTTCTCTCAGTAGGCATAAACAGGGTTTGCTGACATCATTCTACAAGTTAATGAACCACTTTGAGGCCTTATTCAGTTTTAAAGTCCTGGGTCCCCACTGCGTCACAGCTGGAAAAGCTGGCTTTTAGCTCATGGGACCCTGCATGGAGGTGCAGAGGATGTGCCTGCCTAGCTGAAGAGAAACAAACAATTTTGGCTGGGGAAAGCACTGCCTTTTTGCAAGGACTTTGGCTGCTAGAAGTCCTTTTCTCAGCTGGGAAGGCTTTTTCCCATCCATCCCATGTCTGGAACCCTGCACATTCAATTAGGTAGCAGGTAATCTCAGTATAGGGGCAGACCCAACAAATCCAGTGTGCAAAGGGGACAACCATAGGGAACTTCTTCCACATTACGCTGTACTTTTCCATATTCCTTTGGAAGAAGAATGCTTTTAGACTCGGGAGTTTGACTTTGAGGACTGGATTTAAACAAGTCAGTCATGTTGTTCAGGTCTTTAGCATACCTTCTAAGCTCAGCCAGTTGTACTTGATCCAAAGAAAGAATAAGGAGAGAAATTTTGCACAGAGGAAAGCAATAAACAGAAAATACAACACTGCAGTGAATTTAGTGGTTTAAGAAATTATTCCAGCTAAAAGTTCACTTACTCTATTAGCTCTTTTAAGATATTGCAAACCAATCAAAATAATACAGAAAATTAGATTTTCAATATGCGTTTTAATTGTTTCCATAAGAATTTGTAGCTGCTAAATCTCATTAACCATACATGAGAAAATTAAAGATCTCTGAGCACAACTGAAAAGCACTGAGCTACCAAGGTAGGGAGATTTCAAGCTGATGAAAGCTATTCCCTGAGGTCAGTGTATTTGTGGATGTGCAGGGCTGTCTCTAGTGCTTATATTGTGGGGGTAGCAGCTTCAGTGGAGGAAAAAGCAGGCTCTAGTGATTATTCCTCCTTGTGCTGAAAACACAGAGCTCTATTTTTGTCTCTTCTACTGGCACAGCCCAATGGAGTGAGCTGGCTTGCTGCTGCTGCCCACAAGGAAGAGTTCCAGCATGGGGGATGAAGACCTTTTCCATGAAAACTTTGCCTCTCATTCCCTGGACAAATGCCAAACAAACTCCATTCTCAGTAACAACAGCAAGTCAATGCTTCAGTCCTGTTTTGTTCCCTGTTGTGCAGTTGTAGCTTTTCCCTTCCTACAGAAGCGTACCCAGGGAGGTACAGAAGAATTACACAACAGATCTCAGCTATGGCCAGGAGGGCAAAGGCTGCCCCAGCCTGGCAGGTGAGGATCTGCCAGATGTCAGCTGGGATCACAACTCCCCTGGCTCTTGGGGATTCAATCAAGGTGGAATGAAAGCCAGCTTTACTGAGTTCACTGCAAAGTTAAATAGACCAGGGTTTGACAAATGAACTCCCCTGATACACATTAGGTTCAAAGTTTCTCCTGTGCCTCCATGTTGTCAAGGAGTGCTGCAGGGCAAAAATGAAAATGTAGGGGCTCCTTTGTGACTTTTAAAATTACCCAGAAAGTGCTTGGAGTGCACAAGCAAACAAAACAAAACAAAACAAAACAAAACAAAACAAAAACCCCAGAAACCAAACCAAAACAAAACAAAAGTGGGAGATTCATAGAAATATCACAACATTTAGAAAATAAATATTGTAGAGAGGAAAGTAATTCTTTTATACCTCTGCTGTATACATCATTCAGAAACAATCTCAGTCTCAGTCTGCTTTCATTATAGTCAGGAATTGTCACAAATGCCTTTAGGCAGGATTAGATCTTGTGTTGTCTTTCTGGGAAGGCTTTTTTTAATGGCTAATGTGATGAATAGAGTAAAAAAAGTGCTAGTTAACGCTTATCCCCTTCAGCCCAATCATTATAAATGTTGATTTTTTTTTATTTTATTTTTTTGACAGTTGATCCAGCATACAGGCATTGACTAAATAAATAGTGGATGGAAGCAGCCAAGAAATTAATCAACCTGTAGGTGGAACACTGGTCACAAAATGTGGTGGAAAGGCTCCCATGACAGCTCTTACACAACCCTGGGCCAAAGGGAAGGCTTTTCCTCTTATTGACTGGTAGAAATCAACTGTTTTCTCATGGCTCTAAGCCACCTGGTCTAGTGGAAAGTGTCTCTGTCTATGAAAAGGGGGCTGGAACCAGATGATCTTTAAGGTCACATCCAACCCAAGCCATTGTAGGATTCTATTATCATGCTTTATTGGTTAAGAGTATATAGTCATTGCTTTCCCTGCTGTATTTTACAGGCACATAAGCATGAAACACTTTGTGAGCTTAGTCATTATTATATCTAATGATAAACATTTAGAAATAGTTTATTAACATCTGGTAGTCATCAGTTTGTAATGAGAGTTAATTTTAATACATCCATTAAAGAAAATTACTTTTTGATGCTTAATGGACAGAAATATTAGCATCCATAATTGAAGGATTTTTTTTTTAACATCTTTCTGCATATTTTCCTTCTTTTCCTTTTTTATTTTTTTTAATTTTTTTTAAAGTGAGTTACTTTTTACTTCTGTTTGAGCACACACTTTGCAAAAGAAAATAACAGAGGATTCCTGTTATGAGCCAAAGTAAAAAATAATGATATTTAAATGGGTATTGTCAAAAAACCACATAATGCTTTTTCATGTGTCCTTAATGAAGTTTTCATTTGCTTTATCTAGATTTTGCTTGTAGTTATACAAGAGAGAAGAAAGAAGCAATATGATTATATATTTGGTATGTTTTATCCCCTTACACAGTCCTTTCAGTGGTTTGGATACACAATTACCTTACAGGTCCAAACAGTACCTACTCATGGGATGAAGAGCTGCAAGATATATTTTTTTTTTTCATATTTATCCCAAGTCATCAGAGAATACTAGGCCAGTGAAAAACAATTCTTTAGTAAATCAGGAATGTGGAAATCAGAAAAGACACCACCACTTTATACAAATAAAGGGAAAAGCTTAAAACAATGATAATATATTTGTCATTTTAAAGAAGGATCTACTGGATGCAAGATCTCCCATTCTATTTTTACAAATGTTCTTTCTCATGAGATTTTTTAAATTCTGTGTTTACTTGCATTTTTAAAGGTCAGAAGTAGAACTGACTTCCCTGGAGTTTGATTTTGTATAGTAATTCTCAATAGACATCACTGCTTTTGGCATAACATCAACATTATCGTAGTTTAGATGCAATTATTCTCACAATAGGTTCTAGTTCATTAATTTTTGAGAACCTAATACTGCCAAGACTTTGCTTTTTTAATGCTATCATTAGAAAGAATCTTTTTATTTCTCATTATTTTGTTTGTTATTTCTCCAGTGGTGTATTCCACAGTAGTAACTCCTTCATTTCAATTGCCCTGAGGTTCATCTCTGCTAGGATGGTACAAACTCAATTTCTCTTCAGCAGATGTCCCACAGGATTTTACTTTTGTTATAATAAGTTTCAAGTATTTCACTGATATCCTAAATTTTTGAGCATTTAAGATCCTGAAGCAAAAAACCCACTCCAAAACACATATGTTGGCTATCTTCCTTAGGGCATGCAGTCTCCCTTAGTTTCCTATATAGCCCTAGGAGGCAGCCAGTCATCCAGGTGCTCCAACCTAGCTTCAGGAATGAGCACAGCTGAGGTGAGCTCTGCTTGTCACAGGCAGAGGTGAGGGTGATCACCCTGTCTCAGGACTAAATGGCTCACTGAAGATCACCTGTCTGGCTCCCCAGACATAGCGCTGGTCATGAAGGTGCCTGAATTGGGCTGGAGTGAGTTGTCCATGGCACATAAATCCTTTATTGATCAGAACACCTTGTCATTCAACACCATGACAAACTTAGGTATATTCCCCCATTCTGGTACACTGTATGTTAGAATAAATGCTGGCATCCAAACATCTATCATGTTCATTTTGAAACTAGATTAGAAATTGCATGTTGGTCATTGGGTAATGCATAACACTTGTGGTTTTGTTTAGTTTTCAGAGCACGTGGCTTCAAGTTCTTTAAGATGTCCATGACACTGATATTAAGTCTCTTTAAATCACTGGAATATATTACTGATCCTGCAAATCTGATTCAGAGCTTTGGGAAGAAGCCTATGCAGGGCTTGACGGAGTAAAAGTCATGTTGGTTTTATCTACCTCTTCATTGTACCAGAACTGTCCTGTGAAATTTAGTGCTTGCAAAACCTCTTGGACACCTGGGTAGTCATTAAGGGATTTTTCCTTGTTTCAGAGCTTAACTAGCAATAATATTCCCTAGTGATGCCTTTTTGTTATCAGTGTTCATACTCCTATTCAGTTTTTCTTTTGAGAGAAGGAAGAGAAGAAGGGAAAAGCAAACAAGGAAAAGGGGAAAGAAAGAAAGAAA
>PYHW01009542.1:3548904-3675569 GCA_013186435.1 Turdus rufiventris | reverse complement strand
AAGAAAGAAAGAAAGAAAGAAAGAAAGAAAGAAAGAAAGAAAGAAAGAAAGAAAGAAAGAAAGAAAGAAAGAAAGAAAATAAAGAAAAAGGAAAGCTAAGTATTTTGATGATGGGAATGTCCATATTTGTTTATGTTTGCTGAAAGGCTGAGTGCTGGGAGAGTACTGGCCAGAAGCCACCAGGTTATCAGATTGCAGCAAGGACATCCTGGAAAATGCCAAGTAGGGATATAAACTATGTTAACTAAGTTCATGCCCCCTGTGCCCTGTGCTCCTGACAGAGTGAAGACTTCTAGCTTTCTCAGTACTGATTAGAAAAAGACCAAGCCAGCGATCATGTTGTTTCTATACTTAAAAAATAATTTATTCCTACCTACTAGAATCAATAAGCCCCAAAGGAACAGGTTATTTTGTTGTATGCCAACACACAGTTACTAAGAGTGGAAATTTATGCTATCTTCTGGATCATTTGTATTAGCACATTTGGCTCAGTCTTGAGTTTTTGAATTATTGATTTCTCCCTTACTTACAAAGAATTGTTTTATCCTCTTCTCCTGTACTGCCGTCTAAGTCATCATCTCTGCAGCATCACAGAAGTCAATAGTTTGTAGGCTGATGGTAGAAACCTTTGCGGGGCAGAACCCAGTGGAGTCGTTCTGTGTGCATTTACTCGTCTCTTGGAACACAAAGTGTGTAAAAGTTTCAGTAAAAAACTGCAGAACTCCTCTCTGTTTTGGGGGTTTTTTTGCTTGAGGTATTAATTTTTGTCAGATTATGTTACAATGCCAGTGCATGCTTTAACCTACTTGCACAAGGCTTACATATATAAACACATCCACCTCCTGTAGATCCTTTTGTATCATTCCATCACAAGTTTTTTACTAGGATAAATCAGGTACTGAAGCTGGCTGAAGGGTCTTATGATTTTATGCCAGAGGAGATATCATCTTGGCTTTGGCAGACATGTCAGAGGCCTGCAATAGCGCTTTGGTATTCTGTCAGAGCAGGCTCAGAGGAGCATCATGGAGAACTGGCTGATTTTCAGCAGCTCTTTGAGCTACATGTAGATCCATAGGGAGTCTGATATGCATTATTCTGTCAGAGTACAGTTAAATAAGGATCCATAATTAACTGCTTCAGTCATGTCACAGAGATCTGACAGATCTCAGTATCTATAGCTAAAAATTTTCTGGGCAGAGGAAACAATATATGACTTCATGAATGCTATTGGCTCGTCATAGACAAGACAATAATAGCAGTTAAATGTTGAAGTGCAAAAGGGGGGTCAGAAAAGCCTCATCACAGAGAGTCTTTCCCTAAAGCCCTGTGCATGTCTCCACTCTCTTTTTAATTGCAGATAGAGATAAATTAGTAGTAAGGACTGAGCCTTTATGGAACCTACAGCAACCCTGAAGATTTTAAATTGAAAACTAACAAACCCAACCTACAGCTGGTACTGCCAGCCCTGGGACACAGAATCCTCCACTGGCAAGTGGCTGCCAGGGACTCTGGCATGGCTCAGGGCTGTGCCATCTGAAAACCAGTCCTAGGAGAAGTGCTAGCCATGGACGGTGCCCAATGAATGGTGTGGGTAGTACAAGATTTGAACAACTTGGAAATAACATTTGGTTCCACCAGTCCAATTCACCTCCCATGTCCCATGAGTGCTACTACACTGCAGGCAACTGCAGGGCAGCTGTTTATAGAGAGCTGTCTGGATGGGATGAATTGCCCAAGTCTAGTGACTCTGAGAATTTGATTTTTTTTAATGTGTTTCTCCCTCTGAGAATCAGAAATGAAGGTCAATGTATGGCTAGCACAGTTATTGGCACATGGATCATCCATGTTGCTTTGCATTCCCAAAGGCTTTTCACTTCAGGGTTCACTGGATGTTCAAATCCTCCTGTTCACATCATATGGACCTTTATGCTGGAAGGTATTTACTTCTCTCCTCCCACTGAGGAGAATTCAGCAGCTTGTGCTGGTTCATTTCTGAGGCCAGGGCATTCTTTCCATGTCTGGCCAGAGGCTTTGTGCTCTGAGGACAACAGCTCTGCTTGCCTGTGTTGCTCCACTGCCCTGGCACCACACCATCTGGGTATTTCCTGAAGGATTTAAGACCAGCCCACAGTCAGATAATGATCCCCAGTACCATTCACCCCTATAGCATGTCCCCAGTTGGAGCTGCATGCCACCAAAGAGGTTCTAAATTTGCCTGATCTGGATTATCTCAATGCAATTGAAACACTTCTCTACATGCTGCTTTCTCCAAGTGTCAAATAACTGAAGGACAGAGGTGACACAGGTAAATAGCTGCACCATGACAGCCATGAGGAGGGGATGATGCCCAGTCAGTATCTTCGTATTCTGTTTGGATTTGCCTTTTTTGCCAGTAGATGATACTATATACTGACATGTCTGTTGCCTGCTTTGAGAAAGAAATTATGTCATATCTTATTGTGGAGCAGTCCATGGTTGTGACAACACAGTAAAGACAAAAGGTATCAGGTGTTAAAGACATTATTAGATTCTTTAAATACTGACCAGATGAATCCAATCATTAGTGCTCACTGGGGCGTGCCTGTTGAAGTTACCGCCTAAATAATGAGCTTTTTAAGTGTTTTGGAGAATAAAAATTGGCATAACTTCCTGTGTCATTCATATTAATCAAGAGAATAAACCAGAGTCAAGACCAATTAAGGTGAAGGAGGTACATTTTTGTGTCTTTTCATGATCTTGAGACTTGGTTAATTGGCATTGAGGTAGGAGATGAACATATAAGCCTGGCAAGGAAAGATAGTGCTACTTCTCTTTAAGATGTGAACATAATTTTTTATGTTCCATTCATGAGGACTTTTGTGCATTCTCTCCTTTCTTCTGTTTTCAGAAATAAGAATTTTTAAACAGCAAAGTGAAAGGAGTTAGTGGTAAAATTTAAAAATACAAATGGATCATCTCTGGAAAAATGGAGAAGGGAGCAGGAGTTGGGAAGGGCCAGCTGGGACAACTGATCCCAAACTGACCAAAGGTATATCCCCAGACCATGTGACACTATCCTCAGAATACAGAGCTAGGGGAAGATGAAGGAAGTGGGGAGGAGTTGGAGGAATGACATTTGTTTTCCGCTGTCATCGTTACCCATGCTGTATCCCGGCTTCCTTGGCAGGGAAAGATGGCTGAACACCTGTCTGCCCATGGGAAGTGGGGAGTGAATCCTTTGTTTAGCTTTGCATCTCTGCACTGCTTTGGCTTTTCCTATTAAACTGTCTTTATCTCAATCCATGAGCTTTCCCACTTTTACTCTTCTGGTTTTCTCACCGCTAATTTTCAGGCAGAGCGTGATCAGTTTAGTGTGGGGCTCAGTGCTGTCTGGGGTTAAATCACGACATATATATACTGGAATAGAAAATGTTACCTGAAAAATACCCTCTTTAGTTATCTCTTGCTTTCAGAAGTGCCCAGAAGTATTCAGAATGCTCTCTGTTACTGATTTTAGGAAAATCTTTCTACTTCTATCTGTATCACCTATAATCAAAGCAAATCTTCCAGAAAAGCTCTTAAACTCCAGCAATAGTCACAAGAAGGCAGGGCAGGGATACACAGGACTTCATTCTATCCACACCTTTAGTAGCATAGATGACCACATCACTGTTATGAAATTAGAAAGTTCCAATTCAAAAGACAGTTATAATACTTTGAGTAACATTAATACATTTATTTAATTGTCATTTACTTTTCATTCATAAAAAGGACAAAGCACAGTCCTGTTCTACTCATTTGAAAAGAAAAGATAAAAAGTAACTAAAAAACCAGTTCAATATTTATCAGTATCAAATAATAGCAATATCAATTTTCCTGAAATATAAAGAAACAACAAATATGTCTATCTATATAAACTTTAATTAAGAACCTTGCGTTTTAAAGCACATGATACATTAGTTAGTTTTTCTTGACAACAATTTGAAGCTGAAGGTCCCAGTCAAATTTACACAATTATGTGAAACAGAAAAGTCTCCAACTATCTGATCAGTATGTGACACCTACCTCATCCATGTTGCTGATTTGAAAAAAGAGAAGTGGCTTTCCTTCCCAGGTCATTTCCATGCAAAAATGAAACAGCTTTGCTTCTTACACCATGTATTAGAAAAGTAAAAGGCAATCATGCATTTGGCAAAAGATGTACTTGTGGTTGTATATTATATAAAAATGAGTCATACTGCAAAAAAACAAAACCAAATGAAACACAATAAAACACATTTTTTCCATACAGAAGGCTTACAGCACATAAGTTTCTTATGTATGAAGACAGCTCATTTTTCTTTCAAATAATTATACAATTTATGAAACTCAATAGTATTTGATACTTTGACATTTCTCTATAGGGGACTTATCACTTTTGTCTATTTAAAAAATTTTCATCTTATAACAAATAGTTAAAATTAAACTAAAACCATGTTATTGATATTTAGTAATGAAGACTCTACACTTTTACATGTAAATATATAGTACAAAATTATACAAATAAAATAAAAGGGTGTAAATTATTAATAGACCTATCCTTGCTTCATGTAAATATTATTACAGACCTCTACAGTATCAGTTCTAAAAAGATAAAATCTATTTCTAAGTAGCTAGCAAGGTTGTGCTAATAAAATATGATTCAAAGCTTATAATTCTTGAAGCATCGAACATTGCACTATTACTTGAGCCAGCTGATTCAACATCACTGTGTTTCTTCATCATTCACACTCAAACTAATTCCCAGCATACCATGGAAAATGAAAGGAATGTGCATTTCTTTAACAACTTAAAAAACCCCAAACAAACCAACAAAGAAACCCAGCACTGAAACACTCTAGACACAGTCAGAACAAAAACATTCTCGATCTCTAATAGAGTTCCCATTTTGAAAAGGCCATAGTAAACATGTAGCTTTGACTAACAGTTTGGATCTGACTTTCACGTACTAACACACAGTTGGATCATCCAGTACTCTCCCAAATAGAGAAAGGGTCTCAGAACTTTAGAACTCTTATTTACAACACTATGAACATTAGAATTATATCAAGTTCTTGAAAAAGCATATAGTTCTCCCAAATGTACGCCTTCAATACAGGAAGGTAACACCTGGTGTCTGCAGCATAAAAATGTAAATATAATAATTTTTTACTGTGCTAGTCTGCTTTTGCCATTTATTGTATATCTTTTTCTTTTTTATATTTTAAATCTTTTCACTTTAAAAAATAACATACGTTTCCTACCATTTCATGATCCACTTGGCTGATCTTAGCATGGACTCATCTCTAAACTCCTAAGTGTTATATTGCTACCTTAATAATAACAATAGGAATAAGACTAAATCAAAACCAATACATTACGCTGCTTCCCTTAAAGCTGACATTTGACTCCCAAACTCAGCAACAATTATCATAACTGAATTTTTCAACAGAATTCTTTTAAGAAAAGATTATAATAAATCTTGGGTCAGTGAAGCACAGGTAAATTCCTTTACGCTGAGCATGCTATCCATGTCTCAGGTGTCCCAAAAATATTTAAAACAAAAAAAAAAATCCTTATCACTTACTTTTATTTGAATTCCTTCAAATTCCATCCAATAACCTCAAGAAATATAGCTCTAAATAATGAAATGTTTTTGCTTTGACTGTCTCTCTAAAAACCAGTAATCCCAATAAATGATGACGGGGCTATTCAAAAATATGCAGTACACAAAACATACAGGATAGTACAGACAGACGTAGTACTCTTACATTTATCACATACAATCAACATTTCAATCTCTATTATATTTCACAATTTGTTATTCAAGTTAAAGCACCTATGTATGGTGATTTTACTTTCACTGTACAGCCTATGTTATTGGGTTTTAACACTGTAACTTGCCCCATTGGACCGAATCATGCAACTGTCACAGATCAGCATAAGTGTTTTATAAGGCATATTGGAACAAGTTAAAAATATTTCTTAGCCGTTCAAAAGTTGATTTACTTCATGAAGGAGTTCCTGGATGCCTCAGTCCTCTTAAAGTTCATAGGAAATTGGTAGGGTTATTCTTTTTAAAGTGTAATTTATTTGGCTTAGGATGGTGCCACAGGGATCAAAAAGAAATCATGGTCCTCATCTTCAAAGGGAGTCCTTTGTATTAGGTGGAGGACAAGGTGAATCCAGCTACATTCAGAATCCCGAGCAGGAAAGGACACCCAGGGCAGGCACCACTAGGACCAGGAGCAGAGTTGGTACTGCAACAGCGGCACCTGTGCATCGAACAGAACACAACACAGCATTGGTCTTACTTCAGCACTACTTGCAGTGGGGAGAACAATCCTGAAGTCCACAGAGTATGACTGGAAACCAGCTGGTATATCTCAGCACAGCCCCTACCTGTACAGATAATCTGAAATGGACAGAGAGACTTGCTACAGGACAGCGGAGGACTCACTCTTCTGTTCTGCAAGAGCTGCATGTTTATGCAGCATGTTTATACAAGAAACAAGGCCATTCAGGACACATCAGTGTATTTTGATTTGGCCAGTCCAACAAGCCAGGAGGTTATTATACCAGGAGGCAAAAGGTCAAAATAAATATTTAAGCATGGGAAAACAAAATGAATGGAGTCTTTGAAATGTGACAAAGCAAAGAGACACCTTTGGAAATGTTAATGTTCACAAGAACAGCAATAATCTGAGAGATGTCAAAGAGCCTGGTCCGTTTGTTTACTTGCCAGATTACAAAGTCCAGGTGGCTGACTTCTAGCAGTGTGGCATTTATGTCTGTTAAAGTCAAAAGGGCATTTCTTAAACAAATATTATAAGACATAAAATATTAATCTATGGCTTACAAACTTTACATGACTCGCTCTGGCAAACAGAAATAAGAATTGCTATTGTTAAGTGGTTTGTGTTGCGATGGTCCAGCTCCCTGTTAAGAAGCATCTATAGGAGAAAAAAATCCAGCCAAACTGTGCCGGGCTGTTAGTCTTGGAGATGGGCCAAAGGAGCCTGAGAACTGGCTATTTTTTCATCCCAGAGAGGGCTTGTCTGTATCAGGATAGGCAGTGCAGGACCCAGTTTACTGCTCAGATTGCTGTTGAATACTAAGCACAGATGTGCTTGCAGCTGGTGCTAACAGTCCTGAGGCATTGCTGACACAGCTCTCCAGAAAATATTAAATGAAGAAAAACCATACTGAGATGGTAATACACAAATGGAACCACAGAGATTTCATCAGGCCTAAAAACAAGAACAGCATGACAAACTGTGAAAGTACAGGGGTATATTCATCTTATTTTTTAGTGATTTATGAGGCACATTAATATTTAGTTTTTATTCCTAAATATCAAAGTAGAGGTTCTTAATGAATGAAGCCATAGCAGAAAAAAAAAAAAAAATCAGGTTTTGTGTTTAAGAATATCCACAGAAAATGTATTTTGCTTTTGTCAGAGCCGAGTAATGCAGTTGGAAAGACACAAACATTTTGAATGCTTCTAATGGAGGAAAACGAGACAAAAAGGTTGCTGAGTGAAGCTGAATGATGTGCAAGTATCTGGAAACATCTGTTTGTGTTTTGCTATTCTACAAAGAGAAGGGAATAATAAACCTTCCCCTGAGATGTGCTTGCTGGATCCAGAACAGTTAGCAATTCTCCTCATTGTAGTGGTTTCTTACAAGGTTTAGGCACTGTTGCAGAGATATATTTACCAACTTTCTTAAATAAAGCAAGTCCTACCCTTGGACAGCACATTAACAGAACATTAGCAGGATAAATGCACATTTAACAGATCAACTTTTTCTTTCTTGTCAGATTACTGACCTACATGTAAGGATCCATACTTTACTGGAAACACTATTCGCCATTGCATGACAGACAATACATTTCTGTGGCTCATGAATGAAAGTTAAGAAAAGTTTTGCCTAAGAATACACTACAACATTTAATTCTGTGCAGCAATTGTGATCTGTCAGTTTTAGCAACCTTTAAAAGCTAGAGAAATGCCAAGTAAAGACTTAACGGCTGTGTATAAATAAATGTGCGGATGTAAATTAAAAGATAAGTATTATTAAGCTCCCTCTGAAATCTGACCAGGTATGAGCTGGATATAAGTAGTGCCTGAAGATTCTTCCTCTCCTCAGTGCTATAATGGGTGATCTCTCCTCTAAACCAGCATTTTATGGATCCATTGTGCAAGCAATTGCAAACTAAAGCCATCAAAGTCAGTGTCAAAACAAAATCAGCATCACACAACCCAACTGCCACCCTAATGCACCATGTGTGAACATACTATCAAGAGTCCTTATTTCTTTTAAATAAACAAAACACATGCCCTTAAATTTGCTGGTATTTTGTGTGGGTTTTTTGTTTGTTTGTTTGGTTTGGTTTTTTGGTGTTTGTTTTTTTTCATTGTCTTGTCATGCTTTCATTTTTACATTAAATCTTCTGCTACTACCTTTGCTGGTGATTCTTCAAACAACCTAAAAACTCATTCCTGGCAGTCGACTTTTGTGTCTGTTTTGCAAAACAGATTTCATTTTTTTCTGAAATAATGACCAAACTCCTACCCATTTTTCTGTAAATAATACTCTCCTTTTGGTCCAGGATCCAAGGACATGTATTCCATTAGGGCTGTCCGGTTTTTATCTCTCCTTTTTACTTTAAGAAAGGTTAATTGCAAAACCTTCTCATATTCTGTTTCTCCCTGCATGTAACTAATTTTGTCCACTTCTGTGTGAAAAAAATAGGCCACCTGAAAAAAAATTGAATGGATTTTTGCCTCTTCCAAGTCATTAGTTTCTTTATCGACTATTAGGCTTCATTTGTTTTCTCTGTGTTTTCATATTTACTCAGGTGGAACAGAAAAAGAGAAATAGGGAATAAATATTTCTTTAGGTAAAACCGCCTAAAAGAAAGCGGTGGGTTTGTTGTTCTTTCAACTGGTTATTGGAAAGAAATTGCTTTTGTCCCAGCTGGAAATGCTGTCTTCATGAAAGACTGTTGCGAAAGAAATTGGTAGTATCAGCTGAGATGATTTAAATTCTGTTATCCCTATTCATGGTAAATGGAAAATAACTGAACTAATTATAATATACTTATCTTGCATCACTGGCATCATTACTAAATCATGCATCCAACTTTCCCTTGTCTAGGAAACCTTTGTTTGTGCACGAGGAAATTTTCCTTTCACGTGTGCCATAAACCTTTCAAGAAAGGCACTATGGAGTGATTCACAACTTTGTGATTTACTGTTTTTGCAGCAGAGTAGATGTATGGAATGGAAACAAAATTGTCTGGTTACTATGCATCTGGAGAACACCTTCAACTATCCTAAGAAAAACCTATTTGAATTGCTGCTGATGGTCTGGGTGGTTTTACCACCCCATGATGTTAGTCTGTCCTGTCCTATTTGAAAACTCAGAGTCGAGGAAACATTTTGTTTTATTCTGACAACAGCACCTGGAACCTTGGCATTGTCAGCAGGCAGAAGCTGGGGCTTCTTTTTCATTGACTCTAGCACTGCCACAGACTTGGGCTGCCAACATGAAAAATTCACCTGGACTCTAAGAAAAATCAGAAAATTTTCAGTCATTGGATTATTACTTAGCTGGCAATAAACATAGATTATTTCTCAAATACCTCTTCCCCTTCACGTATGCTAATATTCATTACAGATTCTTTTGCATGGAGAGTAAAGTTGAAGACCACTGGTAATATTTTTTTATAAAATGTATTCTTTTAAGTTGTGCATGAAACAAATAACAGCATGAGGAGATTCCCCTGGGACCTAGCCAGAGGATCTTCTTTGGCCAGCTGGCATGTCTGGGGATTTCTGAGTGAGGATTCTACTCCTCCTTGTTCAAGAAAATAGGGATTTGTGAATTTTTCTTACAGATAAATTATTCACAACTGTATATAGTGACCAGATGTGTCACTCTTTCTGACTTGCAAATAGTCCACATTTAAAAAAACACATGGTGCAATGGGAAAACAGCAGAAACTCTTCAGGTGCAAAAAGGTGGCACAGCCTCCCTCCCTTTGCTCCCTGAGCACTGCAGCATAGCAAAGAATGATCAGTGGGAACAAGCAGCAACTAGGGCTGGAGAGCAACATGAAAAATATGCAGACAATGAAAATAATGGACTAAGTAGCAGTAAAGAAAATAAATTAGTACAACAGGACAGACCAGCTTCAACCTGGCCTTGCTCTTCAGCAAGCCATAAAAAAATCATAAATCAAGCATTAAAGTCACTGCAGAAAAGAAGAAAGGAAACAGGGATTACCACAGGGTAATGCAGACTAAGAAAGCATAACTAGATATGAAAATAATTCCACTGTCTGTCCAACATTTGAGTTTGAATACAAGTAGAAGAGAAAAAATTGAAATTAATGAGAATATGGCTTTTCAAGAAAACACTTGTTCTGTCACTGAGTATGTTGTAGTGCATGGAATTGCCACCTTATTCAATCAAACTAAGGCTTGGCAGGAGGCAATGCCAATAAATTAGAGTTGTGATGAAATGAAATGCAATGATGAAATGTGATGATGAAGAAAAATCAAGAAAAATACCACAGAACAAAATATGTTGATTTAAGCACATGTATGTACCAGGTTAGAGTATAGAATATTTTCTACCTTATTTTTTGAGTCATGACACAACAGCAAATGCATTTTGAAAATTACTCCTCTTTTAGAGGAGAGCTCCTTTCGAAATGTATTTTTACTTTAGTAGAAGCTTTTTGCTATATTCTTGTACCAGATGCATAAAAAGTTCCAAGGTGAGCAACAAAGGACTGTCATGCCCCAGCTAGATAGAGTTTTCTTCAGTATTACTTACAATTTTTACGTATGTTCTCCTCCTCTTATTGCTACAACGATCTTTGCAACAGATAGACATTTTCAAATCACAAACAGAAGATTGTAATTATACCACATGAGAAGTGAACGATCACCTGACTTATTTGATATTAATATGTACAATAAACATTTGTCCCCTTTGAAATAGTAATTGAAAAAAATTAAAACATAAATAATTAAAAGGATTGTGTAAATTAGTACAGGCAAAATTTATGGATTTTCCTTTGAAAGAGCTGTACTTCAAAGTAAATACTATTTCAGGATCCTAAAACAAGCCTCCGGCAAATTGAATTCATATGTGTATGTATATGTGTGCAGTGAACACAGAGAAACTGTAATTTTGTTCTCTTGCTAGAAGCATATACAATACATAAATTATTCTTTGACCATGTCACTATTTAAACTGAGACATTAATCTGATTTCACATGTGAAGCTGAACGTGTATGGTATTTTCCTTTCTTTCCCAATATTTATCCAAATGAGAAGAGTAACCTTCCCCTCTCTCCCAGTCTGGATGAAATTTTAAAACTTGAGAGCTCGATTCTATTTTTCTTTTCTTTTCTCTGGTATAAAGCAACTGCACTGAGGCCAGTACAGTTACACAAGTGAAGTGAAAAAAGAACCAAGCACCATATGGTTTTAGTTCTTACTGATTGCAAGATTGTTTTGATTACACTGATATTAGTAATATGACAAAGCACTGCAATCCAAAAATCATGCAAAAGGCAAAAAAAATTCTTAGCCTTTATTGTATTTCAAAGGAAACAGATAAGCCTTTAATTAACTGTTGAAAAAGACTCCATTGGTTAAAAAAGTCGTTCCAATCTTTATCTGTTTGTGGCAATCCAAGAATTCATTTTAAATTGTGTAGCTCATTAATTTACTATAATGGGCTTGAAAAATATCCCCAAGCTCCTTACTCTACAACAGACACTGTCCAATAAAATACAAAAGATCATGGCTGTATTTTACACTGATTATAGCTGTATGCTGAAATGCACATATACAGAGAGTGATTTTATGATAAGAACTTTTATTTCAAGATGTTCACTGAAAAGAAATGCATGGGAGATAACCGTGTTTGGTAAACTTTGTTTATATCACGCTCAACTAAAATGTGTATTCTGGTGGAAGCGGACTGGTTACAAGAGAGCAAAGTAGCTGCAGGGTATTTATCTCCCCCTTTTGCAGGTGACTGGATTTTCTGTGAGATGGAAGAGGATGAGGAGAACAAAAAGGAAGTTTTCCCCTTAAATAAGGAATTGAGACACAAATAAAATCTGCTTCTAGTTTCTTTTCCATTTGACTTTCAAATGTAATTATGTTAGTTACAACATGCTACAGTTTTAATTCATAGGATAAAAGATGTCTTCTGGTGTCCTGTCTGGCCTCCACCTTTCTGGTGTCCTGGGGTGACTTTGTGATGCTGAATTGCATTCCCACTTGTATGTTTAGCCCAGAAATAAGTTTTGTACCTTTAAAACTGGATCTGAGAGTGAAGCGGGGGAGAAGGAAGAGTGGTGGGATTTTCTCTCGGCTGTATTCAAAACCAGAGTTAGGAGCCCCAGCTCTCTCCCAGTGCTGTCTGCAGCACAGACAGGGAGTGGGAGAGAGCTCTCCTTTGCTTTTAGTTACAGCAATTTCACGATTACAAGCCGCACCTGATTATAAGACACACTTCCAGGTGTCGGCAATGTTTAGGTCTTTGTCCATATATAAACCGCACCAGATTATAAACCGCACTTTCATTCGCAGTTTCACAAAGTTGCCAATTAGTAACAGAATTGTGGGATCGCAGGGTTTACTGGCTCGGCTCAGGGCCGGGCGGGCTCGGCTTGGCGCTTCCCCGCTGTCCCGGGGCCGGGTGGGCTCCAGCTCGGCTTGGGGCTGCTGCAGGCTCGCGCTTCTGGGTTGGCAAATTTCTGAACTTTGTTCATATATTGGCTGCTCTGGAGTATAAGCTGCACTCCCGGGTTCGGACCAAAATTTTAGTCAAAATGGTATGGCTTATAATCGTGAAATTACTGCAGTTTTGTTAGCTAGCTGAGGCAGAGAAGTTGCCTGGACTGTGGCTTTTTGTTTTCCTGAAACTATTCAAACATGCTGTGGACCAAAAACACAGAAAAAACACCAGGCCTGTGGCCCACTGGGGCTGCATTCCAGCACGGGAGAGACTGGAAGACACTCAGTGAGCCAAAACACACCCACAGAGGACTCTCTCAGAAGGACTTTCTGAATTTGCCATCTCTTTGAAGAAGCAAAAGGTTTTATTGTTTAATATTATTCGTTTTTCATGCTTATAAATACTTTGCTTGTTAAATAAGCAGTTTTTTCCACTTTTGTCAAAGGAAGTTTATCTCCCAAACAGGTGGAAGAAAGGACTGATGAATTTTGCCCTTTAAGGAATCATCCTTTTGGAAGTTCCCTTCCAAATTTGTCCCAAACCAGGACAACCTGCCCAGCCAGAAGGCCTCAGGTCCCCTGCATTTCATGTCATGCCTGTCAGAATTGTGTGGATTTCACTTGTAAACTGGCTTTGTTTGATATTCTGAATTACACCCTAGATGACAACTGATAATAATGAGAGTTTAGACACCTAACTCTGCCATATTATGTAGATTAGTCTGCATTTGATACCCAGTGAACAGCAGAAAAACACCCATCGGGATGACACAGTGGTGTTGTAAGACATTCCTTGTACAAGATCTGGCCATTCTTGGTCAACATATAGGGTATTTGAAAATCCTGCCCTAGCTGCTTAATTCTGCCCATTCACTTCTGCATGAAATTAGGTAGGTTTGCAAACTCTGGAATCAGATGTCTAAAGGTCGTGTAAGGCAATTCTCCACTCTGAGTTTGCTAAGATGCCTTATGCTTTGCTTTAACTATTATTTACAACTCTGTGTAAATTTGTAAATTCCATTTTGGTCAAACACCAAAACATGTATTCATATCAAACTTCTCTTCTTTGCAATTCTCTGAAAAAATCCATAATTTAAATAAATAAATAAATAAATAAATAAATAAATCAGTACTCTGTCATTCTTTTGGGGCAATTATCCCCTGATGCATAACTGGAAGATTTCCTTAAGAATAAAAATTAGCAGACATATGTAATTTGCCATGTGTAGGTGTTAAAACTATACTTTGTTCTGCTTTTTGGAAAAGCAGCCTAGAAATAACCTGAAATTCTTGCCCAATTTGCTGTATACTATGTATTCCAAAGAGATTACCTTGCCTTTTGTCTCTTTTTCAAACTTTCCCAAACCGAGTGCAGGAAATGCTGCCTCTGTCTAGGTCACCAGAGGCACAGTCCCTGTCTGTCTAGCTGGTGTATGGTAGAATTAGTGGATGAGAACCTGTCTGCAGTGTGGAAGATCTTCAATGCAAAACTCTGCAAACCAGCATTTGTAGGGTGCTAACTCTCCCAGTGGTGCTAATTCTGCACAGGCACACTTGGGACAGGTCCTGGTCTTGGAAAGACTGATTGGCTTAGGCTTGATGTTGTACTAACACAATGCTTTTGGTCTGGGAAGTAAGCCACCAGCTGTGACCTAAAGGGTCTTTGCACCACATCAAGGGCAGGTTGTAATGCATGCTTCATACAAAGATACTCAGGACAGTAGCTGAAGACAGCAGCTGCCTCAAATTTTGCAGCTTATAAAGTATGTTGAAAGTGATTGTCCTGGTGTATGATAATACAACACAATAGATTTCAGCTTTTTTTAAGCGATTGACTTACTACCACAAAATATTCTCAAAGAACAGGGTACACACAATTAATATGCATACTAAATGGATTAAGAATTCAGCTACTAGCAGATTTCAAAATGCAACTATTGAAGAATGGTCACTGAATTTCTAGAGTAATTCTACAATGACCAGCTGTAGACTGAATGCAATCCAAATATTTTTTATCAAAAGCAGCAGAAGTGAACACCTATGGAACCAATATGGCAAACAGAGACAACACCACATTCATATAAAAATTCAGACAGCACAGGGACTTGAACCCTTCAAACTAACTGTGCTTTGTCTTAGTCACAGGTTAAATTAAACACAAAGTTAAAAAGAGACATGACACTCTGGTGGTACTCTGAAAATGACAAGACACTGTATACTGGAATTCCAGGAAGGATTTAGAGATTGGGTCAGACAAACAAGATGAACATCATTTCATTCCTCCATGCAAGGGAATAAAAGGCTAATGAAAGCCTTTTATGAATAATGCTGGAAGCAGTCAAGTGTGGGGTGGCAAGAGTATCTCTGCAGCTGAGTTGAAACAGTGTATATGTAGTACCCACAGTCCTAAAGGAAGTCTCAGAAGATGGAGGGGTAAAGAAAAGAGTTGATGAAATTACTTAAGACCTGATGAAAATGTAAACACGGAGAAATTCAAGGCACAGTCTTTTTAACATTTGATTAGTCACTTGGCTAGTATAGATACATTTCTTAATGGGAAAAATATATTAGACACAAGAAGCCTCTTTAATCTAACAACAGCTATAAAAGGAAACAGGGCCCGGACAACAAGGCCAGATAACCAGATAATAAAATTAGGCAAAAAATGTTAACTGTGCAGGTGTTGATTAGAACAAAATACACACAAAATACAAACTTCATACAAACAAAAATGGTTATGCGCTCACACAGGTGATACAAGCCTGCAGATGGGAGATCCACTCCTTTAGGAATGAGCAGCTTCCCTCACAGTACAGATAATACAGCATAAGCATTTTAAAAAGCCACAATGATGGTAACATTGCTTCTGTGACAAGAACATTGTTGATATTTAATCCTTTCTATTCTCCAAGTTAATTTTTAAAATTAAAATTGCAAGAATACAATGTAAATGTTCGAATCATAACCTTGCAGAGATACCATCCAATTCCTTGATGTCTATTCATATGTTCTCTTTCATACCAAATAGTGCCAAGGAAATTACTTAAGGTAAGAAAACTAACAGGAAAGAGATGTGTAGACCATATCTGAACTTGTATCTACAGTTAACATTGAGCCAAATTTGAATCATTCTAAGCCATGGTCCCTTCTCTTCTTTACCAATCCTCCAGACCACTCTGAAATAGGGCATGTGGAGTTTCTCATTGCTTACTTATCACTTTTGTGCCATAGATTCCCTTTTCACTGAAAAATGGAACTTCCCCAAGTGGTCTGTGGATCACTGTGGACCACTCCTTTTCTCTATTATTTTCCTTTTGGTGAGAGTTGACAGAGGAATGAGATAGTGGTGAAAGGTACTAGGAACTATGAGGTTATTCCAAACTGGCACCTAGATCCTGAGGCCAGCACCATGTAGTTGTGCTACTAGGACAACTACTAGAACTGGCAGCCTAACTAGGGGCACCAGTAAAGGCAGTCTGGTATTTGGAACACTGGCAGTGCTTTCCAGGATTGAGCTGGACAGTTGCAGAAGAGTCCTGTGTGTGCTATGATTCCTCAGAAATATTTTAAGGCATACTCTTATTCTCAGTGCAGTCACTGCTGAAGGGATACCTTTCCAATTTTGGATGTTCCCATCTCTCAATAGCATGCAAGAGGGAAACACTCAGTCCAAGATTTCCAAGGAGTGTGGCAAAGAAAAAGGGAAGTTATCTGCTCACCTGAAATTTTTATTTGGGCTACTTCTCCATCTCCTCCTTCGCTGTGTGCTCGCACCTCAACAACATATTCACCATCACTGGGGACTGGGACCTCTATCGTGTGCTTTCCAGTGGAAAACAACTTGCCTTCGTGCTGCCCATCTGGCCTATAAAGTACCTAGGAAAGGCATGGTAAATATAGCTATTGAAATGTTACATTTCCATGAAGATACATTTATATATGTACAGTGTATCAATGAAAAAGTAGATTTTTATTCACATGAAAAATTATATATACATATACATATACATATACATATACATATACATATACATATACATACATGCATATATATATATGTATATATATATATTTAAGCTTAGTGGCTAATATAACTTTTTTCCATATTTACGCAAGGTGAATCTAGACAGGATGTTTTCTCTTTTTGTGTTACAAAATTATGCCACCTTCTGAAATATAATTTCAGCACTTACACTCAAAATAGGTAATTAAATTATGGAGAATAATAATGCAGGGTGGCAGAGACCATAAAATAAAAATGTAAGAACTAGCTGGGTTTTCTGACATAAAATTTATAACCATTTCCATAAGTGAAACTGTATCAATTTTACTATTAAGTCTCAAGGATGCTAAACCATTGCAAATGGGACAGTATATGACTTGTGGGACCTTTAGAAAAGATCTCACTTCTTTCTGAAATAATCTCTATGAAACACTATTAACAATTCCCTGGAAGGAATTCAACTCCTAAATCGAATTTGCAAATGAACAATCTGATACTAATTTTCTTACTGCCAAGAAAGCAGCAACATTAAACAGGAACTAATATCTGAAGATTTCTGCATATCTTATAGTCAGTATATACACTTGTTGTGGTCACAGAATAACTGCATCTAATGATGGTAGAGGTCCCTTCCCTTCCTCTACCTTCCCAGACTTTAAAAACTCGTGTTTCAGAAACTGCAGTCTCCATGGAGATGGGAAAGGAAAACTGAAACAATGCATACTGACATAAGGAAAAACTATAAAGTGTACAACTTTTTTATGAGTTATTTTAAGCCACCAGACAATAAATGTGATCATGTGGAAAATTACACTGTTGCAGTCATGGCTATGAACTCTCCCATAAAATGGTTTACCATCCCAATGAATTTCAGTGCCCCAATATTTTCTCATCATATTGACTAAGCCCACTGGCTTTGCCCTAAGACTGCTGGATGGTTGTGATTGCTGAGCACAGTACAGTACTCTTCTGCATTCCAGTACATGTTAGTCTGATTATGTACAAAAATTCGACACTGTCTATAAAATGCATTGCATGAAGTATACATAAAGATAAAAAATAATTTCAGATATCATACTTTGTATCCTTCAACAGCAGACTCGTTTGACATGGCCTTCACGTGATCCCAGGTGATGATGTACCTTGAACCAGATCTCACAGAACTGATAATTCTTGGACGTTGGCTAGGAGCTGAAAAGCAACATATGTATAATGTACACATAAATGGTATTTCACAAATGTTCAATAGTGTTTTTATTAAGACAGGTAAAAATGCAAATATGCGAAAATGGAAATTAGCCCGCATTTATATGAGCAAGGGGTAGTCTCCTTCCTGGAATGAACTACTGCAGCTCCAGCTGGGCAATTTTGGATGGCTTTATGCAGTGGCTTATAAAATGGACTCTTATTAATGAACCCTGCAGGTGCCAGTTGGACAATACAGTATTTACTGACAGGAATCCTCAAATTAGTTGTATGCATTTTTAGCCCAGATAACTGTGTTTTAAATGCACAAGATGCATTTTTTATATTGTTCAGTCAATGCTAGTGCTAGGTATCCTCATTGAGTCAGGAGCAATATTCCAAAACCTGTTATGGTATGTTAATGCTAGGGTGAGATTCAGATGACCCATTTCTCAAGGCTGCTTGAATCCGTTTCTCTGCTGTTGATGAAAATGCCAGTTGGTCACATTTTAATAATCAGAATCCTTCTTGCTCTTGACTAAACAGAAAGGCAGTGTATAGATGCCTAAGTAATAGCTGGCCTCAACTGCTCATCATTTAGAATATCATGTCCAGCTTTGGGATTCCCAGTACTTGAAAGACACTGTTGATCTGGAGTGAGTTCAACAGAGCAATACCAACCTGATGGGGATCTGGAACACTTGATTTGTGAAGGAAGTGTGAAAGAGCTGTGCTTGTTCTTCCTGGTGGAGTGATAGTTTTGGAGGGGACCTAAGAGTCCCCTTGTCTCTTGGATGGCACGGCAGGAGGATGAGTAACAAAAACCACAAAATTGACTAAGAGTCTCAGACTAGATGCTCAGAGTAAGTCAGGGACTGGAAGGGGTTTCTCAGAGAGGTTGTACAGTCTCTATTCCCTTAGGTTTTCAAGGTCCAGCTGGACAATTCCTGAGCAACCTGACCTGAGCTTGCAGGTGACCCTCCTTTGAGCATATATCTTACTGCCTTTTGTAAGGTATCCCCATCAAACATGGCAACAAGAGAGAGGAAGCAGAATTTTAGCAGAAATTTTCAGACTAAGAAGAAATACCACCTGAGGAGAGAACACTTGGTATATGAATGAGAATCCATGTTTGAAAACATGATGGACATGATCATGCTCAACCTAACACTCCATTTACTTACGTGCTTTCCTGGTAACAACATCAATGGTGCTGCTGGGAGGTCCATAGCCTGCACTGTTGAAGGCAGACACATCTACATGGTAGCGAGTGTTAGGCTTCAGGTTTTCCAGTTTGGTTGAATACTCCTGATTGCTCACCTGTACCCGCTGTGCAGCTGCTTCTTTATCATGAGCAGCCCAGTAACGAATCTGTAAGCAAGCCAACAGGAGGATTAAATTTAACATATTTAATAATAAATAAATTTTATAAAAACTGATGTATACTTATACTATACATTTGGATATAAGCCAGCTAAAAGAAATCTAACAGCAATGGCATAGAATTACTTCTACAGGTTGTGATTTTAACCAAGTTATGTATAGGCATACAGAAACTGAAATAAATGTAGAATTTATTATGCAAACTTTTCTCACAGTGGTATAACTTGTTTCCAGCTAAGTCACTAAAAGCCTGGGAGTTGGATAATGCCTTCAAAGAACAAGACTTTTTTCTTCTTTCTCTTTTGTTTTTGCATTTTACTCTGAACTTTGGTATTATTTTCTTACATTAGTAGACACTAAACTCTGATAATGTTTTTGGTGTATTTTTTTTTTTATGTCTTACAAATCTAGACCTCTTGTACTTGTATCTATGGAATTCAAAGTATTCAGTCATGTTAGCTGCATGTGTAGTTCTGGGTAAATGTACATAACCATTCTCTAGAGATTTTCAGCTAAATTTACAGCTTTCATAGCACCATATGACATTTGTCAAAGTAGATGAAGAAGAACATGAAAATACTTAAAATATGGGAAAAACATGACTGTAAGTTTGTAATACATTAAAAATCAAAACCAATTAAGAGTACACAGAAATTCCATGACTTTTTTTTTTTTCCCAAGAACTTGCTCCATCCTACTTGAATTCATTATGCATTACAAAGCACCAGGTGAAAACAGTGTAATTCCTATGGAGTGATGCCTGTTCCCTACAGTCCCTCACATACACAGGGTCCTATTCTGCATGGCCTCGTGAGATGCAAATGAGAGTGAAACACTGTCAGTCTCTGGGTTTTGTCTGCTTTATAACCATTTGCATGAGACTAAAGTACTGCACAAACCTGAAAGAGCAGAAAGCCATGCCCATTGCATGGTTAATATTGTTAATTGTTAATATTGTTGGTAAATTCAGGCTCTAGGAAAAAGCTTACTTTGTAAGACATTATTGGTGACATGAGGTATCCTGTAATCTTGTCTTTTAAATAGTAGCTGCTTTAACCTTCTGTTCTTCTGATCTTAGTTGTCCATGAAAACTTCATTTAAGGAATAGGTTGGAAAATAGTCTGTCAAAATGTCAATATCACAATTCTCTTCTTTACAAGTTGTGGGTACAACCCTTACTGGGTGAGGCTTCATTTTCTCCCATTTACATTTAACTTACAATATTTAATAAAAATATTAATTTCCTTTATCTTAGAACACATGCTGTCGTTGAATAAGGAGAGATGCAGGGGATTTAAGTAGGGGATTTCTATTTACCTTCTTCAAATGTCTTTGAGAACAGTATCACTACACAGAGATTACTGTCAACTAAGTACTTTTTGTAGCTTGTCTCTTGTCAATGTTTTTTGCCACCTTCCCACCAGTGTTACAGGTTACTCACTGATCATTATAAATGTGACATCTTAGTGGCCTTTGTCACTCTTTACTGCTGCAGGGAGAATCACTGTATCTGCAGACCAAACTGACTTCACTTTTTAAGTTCAGCATGCACACCTGATTTTCAGCAGGCACAAAAAGATAATCTTCAGTTCTATAAATCTGTGCTGCATTCTGTTTAGAAAGTATCATCCACTAGCATCCTAAATATCAGTTTACTGTAATTTAGGCAATCACACTCATAACATTTGTACTTATTTTCCTGAGTAAACAGCCTTTACCCTGAAATGAGAGAGGACTCTGCATCCAGTCCATTCTGCAGGCTTCAGCAGTAGAGGGGTAACCTCCACCATATGAATGGTGTCAAACTAGCATGGAGCTGAAACTGACAGCCGTTTCAGCTGAAGGTCTGATAGCGATCTTCAAGTCAGTCGATTTGATATGATTATAATGAACATATGGTTGTAGATAAGCAAGTCTTGTTGAATGGAACCAGCTGCACACCATAAGGTGTTAACTGTAAGTGGCTGACTCAGGTGAGAGAGGGCGTGTACATCAGGAGCTAGAGAATGTCATGTCTGTCTCTGTCTCTAAGTTCAAACAAGTTTCTAGCCTGCAGCAAAAGGATGTCTGTAAAGTTCTAGGTGGCCAAAAGTTTATTCATCATGATAGGACCAATAGTAGTTTTGTTGTTGATTTTAGCTGGCCATTGAAAACTAATTCATTTATTAATTTTTAGTATGATCTATTAGGTTAATTAAGTAACAGCTTTATCTAAAGATAGAAAACACACTTTATATGAAGCTTTTATGAATCATGGGGGATATTCTGGAAGCCTTTGAATTCCTCTGCCTCCCAAAGCTTTTTACAATCTTAATGTTTGTTTGCAGTATAGGGATGCTAATGGTGTAATACAACAGTAACGTAGAGCACCAAACAAGACCGAAGAGAATGATGAATGAAAATGCAAATTTCTTCACCAAGAACATATTACATTTCAGACAGAATTAATGTAATTTAAAAATTAAATAAATTTTGTATCCCAAATGCAATTGTACTTTGCTACAATATTGTGGACTTTACTCCTATAGTGTGTGAGCAATATGTCATGAACACAGAAAGTTCTTCTCTAATACACAGCCATATTTACATATTTGGAACATTGTAAAAACTCCTGAAATTAAAAAAGAGATTGCTTCCCTAAAAGCTAAGAAAACTACTGTCTTCTTTATACAATTCCAACATTTCTTACTTTGTATTTAAATAATTACAAACTTTAAATAATTTGGAAATTTCTTTCTTGCCTCTGGAATTAAATACCACATTGTTTCAAGAGGTCACATTTCCCCTCTCTACTGAGTAGCCCCTCTCTCTTTTTTTAAAATCTTATGTAGTAGGCCCTGACAGCCCTCTTATTCCTGGTGCTCTGTCTTTACTTTGTTAGGGTAATCCATAGACATTGAAACCCCAGAGAACATAGAAGGGGATTTCAACCAAACTCTAGTTTTTGTGGAAATAAGCCAATTGTGATTCGTGTGAAGGAATGCCTTAGCCATCATAAATCAATGCAGCCCTCTGTACTAAAGTCAGGGAAAAACCTGTCTTCCATGGTCTTCTCTATTCAAACTTCAATATACTGAAGCTGCTTCTGTAAGTTTCATGAAACAAAAGCTTCCATATTCTTGGAAGTTCTACTTAGGACTGACACAAAAATATACTTTACTCATATTAAGAAAGAATGCTAATAGCATATTTCAGTCAACAAGAGACAATGGTGGTGAGTAGTGATAAATTTGCTTAATAAAATAAAAAATAATAAAATAAACCTACATCTATTACATAGAAGAGCGTGAAATACGGATAGCATTGCTGGTGCTGCAGAGATGTGGCTGTTAGCAGTCTATTGTAAATACTCATAAATCTTAAATCCTCTATATTGATGGACATAGTTTTCCTACTTTATCTCTTCTTTAAGTGTGAGCTGAGGATACTCCTCCGTAATGGCAAAATGTATCAGCTCACACTCATCATCATGGGGGCAGTCATCCTGACAGTCTGCATTAGTGTCAGGAAAATCTGACTCCTCCTGGTGTGAGAAGCATTGTGTCACAGGTGAAATACCTCAGGTTCTTTGCTCCCAGGGTACTTCCACCTCTTAAACTCTAGCATTCAAAAGTCAATTATGCAATTTTCAAGTAATGATAAAGGCAACTGAGAAGGTGCTCTGGTGAATGATGGTTTCTATTAACCTGTGTAACATCTGAGCAGTAATTTAAAGGTAACTATTGCAGTATTTATCAATGCCAATAGACACAGAGCCTTCCATAGATAGTCACTAGAATTTCATAATGCAGTTTGAGTACTCCTTCCACCAAAACTTTTATTGCAAATCCACAAATGCTATCTGTGGCCTTAACCTTCCAGAACAATCTTCACTATTTTTGCCCTGTCCTATGGCTCCTTCAGGACTCATGGGTGTTCTGATCTTCAGGAACACAAGTCTTTCTTTTTATTCTTAGTGAAGAAGCATGGGCTTTCTTTTTGCTGCCTTTCCCTCTGCTATAGTGAGACTGGTGACTACCCTGAAGAAAAAGATCTCGGAATTAATACCTTATTGAGCATTGTGGGGCATTAATTTGGGACCCTCAGTCTGTTTATCATCTAACCAGACGGAATTTTTTACATAGTCCTGATAATTAGAAGATTGCCTTATAAAATGAGGGGGAAAAAAAAGAAGAAATTTATATTCTAATGTAGCTGTTCACTGTACATGTACAAGCCAGTCAGTTCATGTTGGGTTTGTGAAAGTGTATTTCTCCAGGAATAGGTGAAATTACACTACAGCTTTCAAAACATCCATAGTCCTTGCAACAGATGGTTCATTCCCAGGATATCCCACCTTTCTAACAGTTATTATCTTTTCAGTCCAAAGATCCCCCATACTTCTTTCTGATTTTTTTTCCTTTTTTTTCTACTGACTGTTTTACTCATCCTGGCCTTTCCTGCTAAATCCTCTCCAATCCCTTCTTCCCCTGATGACCCCTGACACAACTCAGATATCTTTATATCAAATAAGGAAAAATCTTTAAAAATTGGCCAAAAATAGGCTGCCTATGGGCATGTTTTCTTACCACATTCTTGCCACGTTTATCTTTGCCCCACCTGGGTTACAACCCTATTCCCTACTACAACTCTGAACACCCATCTTCATGGTCTATCACAACTGTAATCCCAACCTCTATCAGCACTCCTACTTGCTGTTCTATCCACCAGAGAGAGCCACTCTTCACCAGCTGCCACTGTCTACATTCCCAGAAGTCCCTAATTAGTGTCTTAATTTCAAATCCCAGTGTCCTCTGTTAAGGACTTTATGTCTGTACTGTATAAAATCAAGCTTTACATGGGACACTATTCTTGTTATGGTATAGAAAAAATTTTGCATAAATCTCACAGAGACATAAACAGAGATCAGGAAATTAAAAAAATCCAAGTATTACTTATTTATTCATAGATTTTAATTTTAAAAATACATTCCATGAGATTACTCCTCATTTGTATGTCCTTATTTCGGAACATAGAGGATATTTTCAAGTAGCAGAAAAATCACAAGGCAAGTCACTAACAAACTAAAGACCCAAAGCCCTATTTTGGGTTGCAGCCAAAGTAAGCAGACTGTATATTGCAGAGTTTGTCAGCATCCACTGTGCACGGATGATGTTAAGACTTCCCTGCTAGAGTACTACATGGCCATTTCTCACTGCACCCAGCCTGTGGCTGTTGTCATTTCTGCAGAAGGACAAGAAAAATTTTCATTGAGATGGACCAGATGGAGCATGCCCCAAAGCTCTTCTTCATGTGGAGAATAGAAACCATCAAGAAAACATCACTGTCTTGCACAATAGCAGTGTCTCTGTTATACTGGATATTGGGCATTTTGTCAAGTAGTCCCACTTACTATAGGGTTTGGGGTGAAATATATTAAAAACTGCTGGTAATTTAAGTGGACCAGACTTAGTTACAATTTTGTAAATGTGTTGAAAATTACACCCAAAATTTAATTTCAACATGCTTTAAGAAGTTATAGATAGGCACTCAATTACATAAAAGAGACAATTTTCTGTCATGAAATAACGGAACCTTTTGTTAGTTGCAAAGTGCAAACAATACATTTCTTAATCTATTTTAGTAATGAAGTACATAACAGCAAAAAGAATCTGTTTCTCAAGATGCAAAATCTGCATGGAACATGCTAACTAAAGAGAAGTGAACCCCAAGAGATGGAATGCCCAAGTAGGAATTATTGTTGGCTATAACGACTGACAGAAAATGAGTAAGAAGATTCACAGTGTCACCAGTAAACTCACCTGATATCCTTCCACAGATTTATCAGAAACATGATGCCAAGAAACAGACATTTCAGAAGATGACAAAACTTTTACACTCACATCTGTAGGTATTTCAGTTGGAGCTGGAAGATGAAACATATGTTAAACATTCAATCTGATCCTGTGGTAATGTTATGCTTGTTTACAAGGATTCTTCTCACTTTAGTATTTTATATCAATTTAAGTATTTCATATAATTTTCCTGACATCACTAAACCAAGTGTTAGTCTTTAATCTGATTTTTCTTTAATAAACTTCAAGTCCAGTCTGTAAGGAAAATGACTCTGTAAAAGCAAAGCAATGATCCTGTTACTTGGTTTAGACTATGTATTTTTTATGCTTCAACATATTTCATGCTGAAATTTGCGTAAACCAAAAACAGCCTTTGATAAATAGAATGAAGCATTCAGTGATCTTTTACTAAACAACTCACATATTACATACATCAGATTTTTAAAGTTAGTTACATGCAAAAACGTGTTTATCACTTAGCCCTAACAACACAAATTTTATTGTGAGAGCAGATATTAGATACACAGATGTCCAGTGGCCCATACAAACTTGAACATAGGTGTAAAATAATCCAAACCACCCTTCTGTAAGGCAAGCATCATAAGGTTGATTTTGGTTGCATTCTTAGTTCTGAACAGAAGCAAACACAGAGTGCAGACCATCATAATGGGATAGACTTTTATCCAGGACTTATAATACTAAGGTCTAGCTTCATTTAACTTCTGCTTGAATTTTAAACAAGGTAAGGAATTAAGAAATTCATAAACTTAGCAATGTCTGTAAAAGATAAAGTTTTCCAAGCTAACAACAGTTCTCTGTCGTGAATGTTTTGAAACAAGTTGCAACAGACAGGCATGGCAGACCCAGCTGAGGAAAGTTTTCATATACTTAATCTTCCAACTGGGCATCCAGTCAACTATGCATCAAAACAGCCACTGCTAAGAAAAAAAAATCACTAACATCTCTAATGAAAAGTATCCTAGGTAACAAAATAATTTTATATGCAAAGTTTCCTTTTGTAATTGTCTTTCAATGGCTGTTAATAATGCAAATGTCTAATTTAAAAATTATACATTATTGCAAAATTGTTTTCACAATGACAGGAATTTAGATAAGCAAGAGATCTGTGCACTCATTGTTAGCAATCATTACTCACTACTAGCAATGGCAGATATGACTAGCAGTTGTCAGACATGGAACTTGGCTTTTTGCACATGGGAACACAGAAATTCCCCAGTCACTGAAGGGAATAACAATGCCCACAGCTACAACTAGAGAAACATAGATTTATTATAGAATACACAACTTAGGGAAAAAGCTGTCACTATATTTACATACACATGGATATTTACACGTATCTGTATGGAATACTGCATGACCATATTGCTTTAAGATTTCCCTAATACCTTTGAGAAGTTGTGTTGTTTAACAGTAATAATATCACTTGCTAACTCAAAGGTACAGAAGTACAGGTGGAATAGTTGTGATCATGTAATCTATTCCCAAATCGCTGCCAGACTCTATTGTATCAATTACAGAACTTTACAAAAAATTTCATACTAAAAAGTTTCAGCTGCAGGGCTTTTGCTGATACAATACTCTAATAATATTTCATCTTCTCATGCTTGTTTATGAGTTGAAATAATTTACATCTCTATTTGTCATTTATGTTCTACAAATATTTTGCAGCCTCTCCTGAGCCAGAAAGATGGTATCAGTTGCTTTCCTCCAGCCTTTTAATTCAGTATTTCTAGCAATTTTTCAAAAAGGAGAAATCACACGGTCATCAGAATATATTCTCTTCACTGAAAATATAGTGGTAATCACACATGTATCTTCTAAGCAAAACTACAAAAAGTTCAGGCTGGCAGCCAGTGAGCATGCTAAAAGGTATGGAAAATTGATTTTGTTCACATCCTGATGCCAGGTGACAGCACTCAATGCTCTTCAGAGTAACTTCCATTATATCTCTTGGAAAAATTCCTTCTAACCTGCCCTGAAGTACCAGGATTGGATATAGGCAGTAGTCAGGGTCACTGCCTGTGGAGCAGGAGCTGTGAGCACTACTGGTAAGGTTTGTATTCTTGTGCTTGAAATCAAAGAAGTAGGTCTGCATCTGGCATCATTTAACCCCAAATGTTTTTTTTCAGGTGACTGGACTTTGCTAAACTCTGTGTTAGAACATCAGCAGTCACTCAAGTGACCTCTTTATCTGGAGGCTGATACTACTGCACATTTGCTTTTCCTCTGTCTTTTTGAGCTACTAGGCTCTACCATGTCCCTGAACTTAGACACTATACAAACACACTTGCTACTCCTGACATGGTATGGATAATCCTAACATAAACACCGAGAGTTTATCAGTCAGCTGTCGATAAAGTCTCTGAGCAAGGATGGATACTTCAGTGTTATTTGACCATTACTGCTTTCATTACACCATAGCTAATTCCTAACACCCTCTGTGTTGCTGCAGCAGCAGTTGAAGATGATTTCCTAAGGAGCACTTTCCTGAGGAAAAAAATCAGTACTATCCTCATCAGCCAGCTTGGTATTGAGGACTCTTTTTTCCTTTCTCTGTGTGTGGCCGATTTGCGAGCAAAGTTCCCATTAGTGCTAATGAGAACCATGAACATAAATCTTCCATAAAGTACACAGAGTACAGAACAAAATCAGAAGTGTGAGAATGTGATCCTGTTATCATATCCCTCCTCTTGGCTCTTTGGCCTACATCTGTTGACTTTGTGAAGGAGATTTTGCTCTATGGAATGAAAAATACTAGCAGTTCTTTGGGTTTCTGGCAGAAATTAATAAACTGCATTTTTTTAGAACAGGCTTGAGTGATGATAACGCAATTAAAGATCTTGTATATATTTCCTCTGATTTAAGTAAAATTTCTTCCAGTACTTTCTCACTTCTGCTAAGTTTGGAAATATCATTTAAACTTCAATCCTAAAGATCACAGCATGTGAAATAATTACAGTAAGAATTAAGAAAAATATTTTAATGGAATATGAAAGAGGTTTCTATTAAATTACTCACTTGATAGCTCTAACATGCAAACCAGAATAAAGAATGTAACAGGGATAATTATATGAGATTTTAAACATGCTGGAAATGTAACTAGATACAATTGAACTATCATTCCTTCACAATTTTGGGCAAAATTGTGATACTGATCTACTAAAATACTAGCCTTTAGTGTGGTCTGTTAAGAAAAAAATTTAGCATACATCAAATACATGTTTTAAGATCATAGAGACATTGCTGAATAAAGATCTAAATGTTTTAGGCAACCACTGTGAAGGCAATAATTTGTTTTTTGATATTTTTAAATCTTATCACAAGCTGTGTGAAGAATCTTGCATGCTGCTGTGTATTTTTTATTGTCTGCAAGTACAGCCAAGTGCTCTGCACTGCACAGAAAGCAGGGAGTGGAAGCTGGCTGCTCAGAACAAGTTTTTGTGCAAGCAGTGCACACCCTCCACGCAGAAGATGTTTCCTGCTATACAAATCAGTGTCAAGGACCAGGTTCTACTAATGTTGGTAGTGCTGCTCTGGATCCACAGTGTAAAACTCATTCGGGACATTTACTCACCATCTTGTGCTGAATAAATTACAGCAGTGAGACTGAATGGCCCATCCCCTTTGTTGTTAAAGGCTTTCACTTTCACTTGATACTGAGTTGAAGGGGGCATTGACTCATCCTTGTGGACGTATCGACCAATTTCAGGATTAGTAACTGTAACTCTTCTCCATTCTTTCTCACCAAATGGCTTGAAGGCCACTATATAACCAAAATTATTGCCATAGTGATATTCTCTTGACAAAGGCTGTAGAAACCAAAAATAAAATGTTAATTTTTGCTAAACAGCTAGGTCTAGAATGAAACAGAAATAATGCAGAAAGCATTGATATGTACATTGTAAAAACACTGAACTAAACCTCCATTTTCTCCTGGTTTCCTTCAATGTCTTGCTTCCACCCTGTTTAAATATAGGCCCTCTTAGATCTGCAGTATTAGTGTATTTCCTAGGAAAACACTGTAAGATCATTTTCCTCATTTGAACTCAGAACACACATCATGTTACCTCCCACAGAAAGAAATCAAGAATAACTGTAAAACATCTGTAGCTAGCAAAAAAAGACGTAAAGAATAAGGCACAGCAGATATGTAACACGACATTATCCAGTATATGGGTCCATATATGTGTGGAGCCACATATTCTTGCAAATATCTATAAATGAAGAGAAAATCAATGTGGCTGGCCAAATAATATTAATTTACTGAAAGTTTATTACCTAGGCAACTGGCACAGCTGATAAAGAAAAATGGACACATTCAAAGAATTGATAAAGAAAAATGGACACATTCAAAGAATGACTCATCCTACCACTTTTCACTGATGATGGAGGGGATCCAGCTGCTGATTTAGACAACCTAGCTTCTAACTTTTAGTGAAATGACTCCCACTTTCAGTACAGGCATTAATGGTACCTATCCAAAATATTTATTAAAACTATAGCTAATTTCCTATACCTAGGAATACTGGAAAGGAAGGAAAGACAGAAAATTAAGGAAGACAATCTGCCATAATGGATTTTTCTTCTTTTACTAATGCTCTACATTCAGTGATCCCATCTCAGTTTGTGGAGCTTTTACCACAACTACTAGACACTGCACTCAAACAACCAAAACCACATCATTCCTCTGTGCATCAGGAGGTTGAACAGAAGCATCCTTTAAAACTAAGCTTCCTGCATCACCTTTTTTCCTAATGGAAATCTCACAGAGATGAAATAGATTATCTTGAGGCAAAGATCTTGGAGCAGTGACACAGAGAGTAATTATCCTCCTTAGGTATTTGCCCACTACTGCAGCACTTCAGCTAACATGTGTGGAGATATTCTGAGCATTTTTTAATGAAACTTCAATGTAGCTGATCTTCTGAATCTATCACTCTAACTAGCTGCTTAAAATAAATCAGAATTCAATCTCATATGCCAAAGTAAGCACACTGGATGAGGCCCTAGCCTCAGAATGATTTTCGGCCAGAGCAAATTTTAGAAAGCCAGGACTGGCACTTAAAAAATGTATTCTGAAAGGTCTTATATTAAGTTTGAAAGCAGCTTTCCTTCCAATGGCTGCACATAATAAGTAGGTATAAGTAGATGAATAGTTTGTTGAATCCACTGAAACCTTTGAAAAAGAAAATGAGAGATGGAAAGACAAATTAGGAAAAATGAGGAAGAATGGGCATGCCACTCCTAGCTCTCCTTCTCAGTTCCTCTTTCAAAACAAGTCTTAGAAGAGCTTTGATTGCATCTCTGGCTGTCTCATTCAACCTTGGATTATGAGTCATGGCAGAAGCTGAAAAGGGGTTGGCAGCAACATGTGAACCTGCCATACATTTTGTTCTTCTCATCTTAATTAAGGACTATTTCGAGTAGCATATGCAAATATCAGCACATTTGGGGAAATCAATATATATTTTTATCTTAGCCTTACAGATAGATATATTGTTGTCTGTCAGAGCTGGTGAATCTACAGTTTCTATTTGAAAACCCTTGCTAGTCATAGTATAGAATATTCTTGGGAAATAAATACTTGAAGTCATGCTTAATTTTTCTGACTAAAGGAGCTAATCAGAACAGATGTGAAAAGCATAACATTAGATAATAGAAATAACGAGAATATTAATCTGCCTGAGTGTACAGGAAATATCAAAGTGGTCTTCTTCTGATCTTGTACTAGTCACTATTGTCCTGGTATATTTTCTTTGTTTAGTTTGGTGACAGACAAGTTACCACTGTATTGGAAATTGCATGGGTACCAATCTTTACATACAGTGGAAGAAGCAGGTCTGTAGTTTGTTAAAATTTTTAGGAGAAAAGCTTGTGAATTAAAATAATCGAGGTCTTCTGCACCTGTCCATTGCATGTGACCTTTTGCTTTTCAAAATAAGAGACCAGAATTAAGCCAGTTAGGACACATTTACTTCCAAACCTATTATTAGGGGAACGAAGATGCCTTTCCAATATATTGTAACAGAACTATGGACCTTATTTTTCTGAAACTTATAAATCTTTTATTCACTGCTAAAATACTTAGGAAGACTGAATAAATATTTTGGACTCAATTAAAAAAAAAAACAAAACAAAAAACAAAAACCAAAAACCTCCAAAAACCCCAAACCTCAAAACAAAACCCAGCCAGGAAAGCCCAAATCTGATAGCTCAAAGATATGGCTGGTTATTTCTGTCATACTTGAGAACTTTCACCGACATATGATCAATCTTACATACAAAGAGAAGGAAGTATGCATATGGATTAAAATCTGCATATTCATAAGGAGAACACCTATACAACAATACATGCTATTGGAATTATGACATCTTTACATTACTTCCCACAAGAAAAAGCACTCTTCCTAGAGGTAATTCAGATATATGAAAAAACTATTCCCCAAAAGACACAAATGGCATCATGTGCCTTATGTATCTCATACCCTTATGACAGTGAACAAAGAGGTCAATATAAAACAAACTTGATAATTTTCTCAAGCATAACTTAATCATCTTTCTTTGCCAGCAGTAATGCTGCTGTGACTCTGTTTTTCCTGGATACTGATAGGCTCTGACATGAATCCAACAATCATTTTTTAAAATTTCCTCTCTCTAGCTTCACCAAATACCCTGCAGTAGATTTCAATCCTCTCTTCCATGCTACCTTGGCCTCTGCAAATTTGTTTATAAATCCTTATCCTCTCTTGTGCTGCGTTTTGCTTTCCTCTTTCCCCTTCTTGCTTTGCCTACATCCACAGTATAGGTAAGTTTTCAAAACCATTGCTTCAACAGAAGAATGAAGACTGCTTTTAATAATGCATTATCATAGCCAGTATGTGTGCCAATCTCTTTGTTTTGGAATGTTTTAGATGATATTTTAGAAATGTCCAGCACATAAACCCCTAAGGTTTCTTCCCCATTCCTTTTCATGTATCTTTTCATGAGAAAAGTCTGAAAACCTATATATTATGTACAAATCCTGTTCTCACAAGACCCAGAGATAAACCATCCACAGGTTTCAGGAGGAGCAAGGTCAGATATGAGATAGCACAGTTTCATGTCATCTTGCATGCTCAATACTTACCATCCATGTTATTGTCAGCTCTCGGTTGCTTCCACCCCCTCCTCCAACATCAGAAGGAGCCACATTAGGAGCTAATGAAACAGAAGAGACAAGAAAAATTACTACAAAGTATGCAGCAGACAGCTGCAAGGCCAATGAGCACACGTGGCACACACAATTAAAGTAATGATGGTGAGCAATCTGCCAAGACTAATGTATAGCTACTGCTTCAGGAAATGTGCCAGCTGTAACCATAGCTAGCAATCATTCCTTCTCCCTGTATTATCTACAAATATTTAATTGAATATTCAGGAATGGAAAATTTCTCATGAATCTTCAGAGAATCACACTGTGTATTGTTCTTGTGCTTTCCCAGATGCTGGCATACCAAGGGCTCAAGCACCATGGACTTGCATGGGTAATTACCTTAACACACTGAGATCAGCTCCACCTACTTCAGTGGATTTACTTGTCATGTGTAAGGTTAAATCCATGGGTCTATCTTTGAAGCACTGGCAGCCTAATTGTATTCTAGATTAGTGGAACATGTCTGCTTGATAGTCATGTGTGGGATGGGTAGATGTACCTAAGCAAAACTGCCATAGCACTTTGTAATTCATTAATTGAATTTTACACTGCTATTCTGTATAATGAAATATGATCTGTTGATCTACCACTGGTGGACAGCTGGGTGGTAAATCATGATACTTTTGAGGACTCCTTTATAAATAATTTCTACATTGTCATTTCTCTCTGACTCTTTGCACAAGGTGCAGTGATTCTGTTGCTGTCCTCTGTGGAGGAGGTGTATTTATCATCTGTCACTAAATTCAGACACACAAAGTACCACTGAAAACTTAGGACATGATAGCCTACCTACAGGGCATTCAATATGCCTCAGATGGCATGTATGAGCTATGTGCCCTACCTAATTAATGTGTTCTTTTCACAAAAAAAGTTCTGATAGGATCAAGCATTTTCTCCACTTGTCAGTAAAAGCCATAAGTCGAGTACTCAAGCACTGTGTAAGTAAGATATTTGCTGAGGCCTTCTCTGAGGGTCAGATGAAGAGGAATACAAAGCAGAGCAGAACTAATGTTTTCAGACAGAATAAAAAAATATTTAAAATAAATTTGAAATTTAAATCAGCATTCAATGCATGATTTGCATTATTTATTTCTGGGCCTTCTGAAAACAAATTAGTGGAGATCAAGACTAAACATACATATGACGATTTGAGACAAAGCTGGAGTTTGTTACTTATAGTCCCACTGTCTGTTATAAATATACAACTTTAGAAGCAGAGGACTAGAATGCTTAAATAGTCAAAGAAGATAGGCAGGCTGCCAAAGAACAGAAAAATCCCTTATTGTTTAAAGTTGAACAAGTCATTCTTTTCTAAAGAATCTTCCTCATTCTCTCAACCATTAAACCGAGGTCTCTCTCTCTGTTAACACCAGGAAACAAACTTATACAACTATATTTAGACAATTACTGTAATACACCCAGGAGCTAAAATACATACAACCAGACCTTGATCCACCGAATTTCAATAAATCATGAAGCAAGCTGTTTCATTAAAAATAAAAATAAAATTTAAAAAAATTACACACAATCTTAGCATGCTAATAAGTCACTGAAATTAGCTATCTACCAAAAGAGAGACTTCAAAATTGAAAAAGATGCTGACAACTTTTTAGTGTAACAGACATTATTTGTCACCCACATAGTACAACAAAGACACAGCATTGTTTGTTGCTGTTTGACACAGAAAATGTTAGCAATAACTATAATATGTGGACACGACTTGTTGTTTGTTATTCACTTTTTTCAGAAATACATGAAAATCACATGCAGTTGTGCATACTGCTTCTGTAGTACGACTGGCATTGAAACCAAAATCCTACTGTTGCGAATAGCAAATTCCAACTTCTGGCAGAAAACCCATTTGGGCACAGAAGTTGATCTGTAAACTGTGAATTATTTATACCCTATTTTGTCATGTCAAGAAGTGCTGACTGATGCCTAAGAAGACTACATTACCATTTTTCGTGGTTTGCCAAAAACTGTTTCACAGTCTGCCAGAGCACGGTGCTGTGCCTGGGGAATCAGACAGCAGGCTAAATAGACCAATTCTTGCAAAAGAGGTACATCCTGGTACAAAACTGGAAAATAAGCCATTTCTGGGAAGGCTACACAAAAAGCCATGAACACGGCACACTGAAAACTGCAGGATACTATCCCTGTTCCACCTGTTAGCCTTAAATATGCTCTAAGCTATTAACACTGAGCAACCACACTGATAAGAGAGTACGTTGCATTGCATAATGTCACATATGTGACACGAAGTAAGAAGACACTAGACCAAACTTTCTATCACAGAAAATCAGCATTATCCAGTTGAACACACATCCTGTCATGTATTCTTTAGTTAGAATACAAACTAAATGGCAAATGGACATTTTCCTTGTTAAATGCATCCATGTTTTTCCTTAAGTCCTGAACCACAGTCCCAAACATGCACTCATACACACACAGCCTGGCTGACAGATACAGGGGGAAGTCTCTGAAAGATGCAGTATGGTTCTGTTTCAGCAAATTTGCTATATCATAATGTTTCTTTTCTGTCTGCTTTGATGTTATCACATCTTCATGGTTTGGTACTTGCTTACTACAATCTGTAGTAGTGGGTAGCTGAAAATATATTCTCTGTACATTGGATCTTACAAACTGCTTTTTTAAAAGTAAAACTTAAAACAACCAAACTGGTGAGCAAGAATGTAAAAATTAAGAAACACATTTCAAAACCCTGACATTTCTGTTTACGTACGAGCGCCTTCAGTTCTAATCCTCTGTGAGGGCATACTAGGTTCTCCCGTCCCCAAAGTGTTTGTTGCTATTATCCGGAATTCATATTCCATCCACGGAATTAAATCGATCACTGTAGCAGATTCCATATTTCCTTCAATATCTGATGGGTCTAAAAAGAAAATATTAAATGCTTTAGAAATCAGCAATTTCACACTTAGGTCAGCAAGAGCATGTGACAAAACTTGAACTATTCTGCAACCACACATAGACAACTAGAAGTAAACTTGATGATTTATACCTTAGGAATATCACATTTTACAAGGAGTACCCACTGCAGTGATTGGGAGTTTGGAAACTATGACACTATCTTGGATAAGCCCTTATTGACTTCTGAGTTTTAGCTGGGTGTGAACTAGTACATGTAGTTATAAGATTTCCTTACTAATTACATACTGTAACTGTAGAATTTCATTTTACCTACAGACAAATGCAATGAGAAACCTGCACTGCAGAAACAGTAAAATAAAAATTCATTACATGGACAGACAAGGGCTAGACATGTAGGGTTCAATCAATTGATGAAGAGTGGTTTATAAAATGTTGTCCTAATTTGGTGCATGTAATCAGTGAGCATGTTATAACTTGCTATCTGGTTCTGATCAACAAAGGTAAATGTTCCTGTAATTCCTGTGAAAAGACTTGTTATGTCATAAGGATGAGGTTCTTTATCATAAATAAAATGAGTAACTCATGACTGTCTGCAATTCACAGACAATAGGGGTTGTTTCTATAGCTGTCTGCAGCTATGGAAAGACAGAGGACTTTCATTTATACACAAACAAGAGTTGTTTGTCAAATTAGAGTCTTGTGTTCAGAGGAGGATGAGAACTGAGATATTCTGCACTGGAAAGGCAACTGATTTGGAATTAAAATATAAATGCAATGCCTGCAAAAAAACCAGGGAACAACAATGTAAGCACTAGATGGTGACACCACTTCCCTCTTCCTAATGATCATTAAAATTTCTTTCCAAAGTGAGGTCCTGAAGAAGAAAGGAACACACTTTCCATTTTTCTTTCTACCCGCACACCACCCTCCCTCATCCCTCCTCAAATTATATTTTTGTCTAGTCAGTAAAGCTATTGCAAACCTCCCATGTCATCCAAATTGTGATATAAATTTAATGCCCCTTCTGGGCTACAGATGATCTCTTAATTTAATTTTACTGTCCCACAGATTCCCAGAACAATTATGAACAGTTGACACAATGAGAATCTGATCCCCTTAACTGGAAAGAGCAACATAAATGTAAAAAACTTCTTACATAATCCATTCATACATATTTCCACACTGTGAAGTAGAGTGCACTTCTTTCACAATATTTCCCAAATGCAATGCCAAGGTATATTTTCTTGTTTCACACATTCAAAATTAGCAGCATTAACTCATAGCCTAAGCGTTTGGTGACAGATCAATTTGGACTGTTCATCATGCTTCATTAATCTGAAAGTTAACACCGAATCAAAATGGGAGCAGCTCAGCAATTAAGTGAAAGCTTGCAGGGATGCCAGTGATGGTTACTATGGTCATTTTACCTATTTTGAGGGAATCATCTATTTATGAAAATTCCTAAGTGTGGTTCAAATGAAAAAGTAATGATTTTGAGAACACTAGAATAGCTACTTTTAACTTTTCGTAAATTAATAATGTATATCTGTTGTGTTAGCATATTTGAAAAGGAATTCAACAATCTAGGTTCCTCCCTGTCCCACCCAAAATGTAAATTCCAGTCAACATTCTTTAGGGTGAGATTCAAAGTCTGACTGAATGTCTCAAAGACTATCTCATTTTAATTCTGAGAATCAGAGAACTTCAGTGATTCAGAGAAGTTCATCCTATTATTCATTCCCTATAACATTGGAAGTAGGAAATCTTTCCAAGAAGTGAGAAGAGTGGTTTCAAATCTCTGCTCTGAATCAGACAGAATGAAGATCTGAAACCAACACTTATATTAACTCTTACGCCTCCATTTCCAGTTCCAGTAACGCACAGGACAAAACAGTATCATTGCCACCTGGAATTCTTCACATTTCCTTATTTTCTTTAAGTGAAAACTACAGAATGAATAAGAAATAAAATTAACTTATCCTGAGAAAAGCAGAAGCTAGTCTAAAAGGACCCTCCCTTCTGCATGTGTTGTAACTGAACCAAAAAGTCAGTTATTGGAACAGCTCTAATTTCTACATTAATTATTTTTTTTTAAGTTAAAAGAAATCTATTTTACAGAAGGCATTAAACAAGATATAAGAGATAAGAAGGGGCTGGGGAATCTTCTGGGTTTATATTCCGAGTTACTTTGACATAAAAAATATCAGTGCTGGGTGATGGAGACAATCATATCCAAGAGAACTACATATACTACATAATCTGAAAGAAAAATATGATCTAAGGCAGAAGGCCTACATCTAACTTTTTACTCTAAAAAAATGTAATAGGCTTTCAGTTCAATATGCCAGTCTATTTCTTACATATCTGTAGTTTCAAGTGAAAACTTAAATGGAAAACAGCGACTGACACTTTTAATATTCTTAATATTCTGAATTGCTGAGTATGTGATATCTTAATTCCATAGGAAAGCACTTAAGTTGTAATTTATAAGGGTGGGATAATGAAACGTATTGATAAGAAAATTCTGTATACAATGCTATCCTTCATAAAGCATTCAGAGATACTAGTAGTTTAAAAATACTTTTAAATTTATGCTTTAATGTTACATTCTGCAAAAAATTATGTTAGCATGTCCTGTGCTCAGGTAGGTTCCTCTTTAACTGCAGTTTTGCGGCACAATGATGACATCCAGTGGTTAGAAGGATAATCTTGGCTATGTTTTCTCTAGGAGTGCCAGTTTAAATGCAATTGGAACTTAGTCTGCTCCCAGAAAAAAAAAAGCAGACAATTTTAACCAGCTTTCTCCATAACAAATACAGAAACGAAGACATCCGCTTTTCATCCAAATTAACCTACAAATAAATTTTTATGATTCCAGTAGTTGATGTTGAATGTTTCAGGCAACAAGGCAAGAGACAAAAAACCAGGTAACCACTCTGGCTGGTTATTTTCTGTATTTCTTGATATTCAGTTCAGGCCCTCCAAATGCTGGGAACAAAACTGTTGGAAAGACACTGATAGGACAGTAAATCTGCAGCAGGCATTAACAGCATCTTTGGTTTCCTTCTACTGTGATTACTTTCTGATTAGTCAAACTTTCTAACAACCACACTTTAAAACTTACTGTCTTTTTTACTTCTGGCTTTAGTCTTACCTGTTTTGGCATCTTTCCACTCTTCAGACAGAAAGGTTTTTGACTGGATAGTGTATTTAGAAATAGGACTATGATTGTCTGTTCCACGACTCCAGGTAAGTGCTACAGCAGTGTCTCTAATTTCTTCCACTCTTATACCTCCAGGGGGACCTGGAGGACCTGGGGGAAAAAAAAATAGATAGTAAAATTAACAAATTAAATATTCTGAAAATATTAAAGTTCATCAACTTTTAATATTCTACAGAATGATTCATAGGCCAGCTGATCTTGCATTTTATAACTACCATTTAAAACTTCCATGATTCTTGCCTAACCAATACTGGGATAATCTTAAGTGAAAAGATTATACTTTGAAAATGTTGCTGCTTTTTTTTAACCAAACAAAACTGCACTCAGAAAAAAACACAAAAAATTTTCCTTCTCAAATTCTACCTAATGATGGCCTTACTGGGGGTCCACCTTTAACCTACACTTCTGCTTGTGCTTTATAGGACCTGGCTACCAGTTACATGGAAAACCCTGTTGTTTATTTTGGAGAAAAATCATACCTTAAAAGAAATTTCTATAAATCTCTTCTCATTTTTGTTGGCCTTCATATTACCCCTATGTGGTAAACCCCTCCTCAGGTTCAAAGTTCATACAAAGTTCTGGTTTTTTTATTGTGCTTTTGCTTTATATTGTATTAATATGTCTGATGCCTATTAACTCTTGTGCAAAAATGGATACAATGCATTAGGACTACTGAGACATATTTTCTGCTTCAACATTCAGAGATAATAATATGCCAACATGACTCAGATAATTATCCAACAACTTGATTGAAAAAGTCCCAGAGAATATTAAAAAAGCCCAACAATACCATAATACATTTCTTTGCACTATTTACAGAGAAACCACAGAGAATCAAAACAACAAAAAAGAATGGAAAGCAATTTCTACATCAGATCTAAACAAACAAATGTGCCAAATGTATTTTCAGCTCTTGAGCTCTTTTTTTTCTCCATACAGCTGAGCAAAAAGGACTCAAATGAAATTAACTGAATCAAAACCATATACTAGCATATATGTTGTTGTTCTTTGGTTTCAGTGAATATATCCTTCAAGCAAGCAATTTCATTCCTTGGACCTCCCTTTCAAGGACTAAATGCCTCACTACATGCGGAAACAGCTTCTTACTCTTCGCAAAAGATGCACAAAATAGAAATTGTTGTTGAGGGCTGATTTTTAAGATGAGGGTTGTTGGTCAACTCTCCACCCTGGTAACATGCACATTTATCCCAGCTCTAAGGACACACAAAGGTAAAGTCTGATGAGAGAGAGCCCTTCTCCTGCAAGAGTGTTCACTTCAGAAACCCCCAGGTTGGAAGGTATGGAAAGGTTCATCAGTCCCAACAACTTTCCTTCTTTCTTCAAAAGATACCTCTCACAACTTCTCACCTCACCATCAGCTTCTGAAAATGGCATCTCTCAGGAAGCACCAAGGGCCATAGGAAAAGGCTCCATGGGAAAGCTGATACTGGACCCACAACTAATCCCAAGGTTGGTAGTTCCTTTAGCAATGGGTCCAAATACAGTGGGCAGAGCCAGGTGCTCAGGTACCAGGGGCAGTGACCTGGGTGCGTCCAGGTGACAAACTGCTGCACATATCCCAGTGTCCATCCAGGAGGCTGTTAGAGCACAGCCTGAAGCACATCCTGCAGGCAGGGTCAGAGACAGAGCTGGAAGCAGGCACTGTAACACAGCCCCAGCACGGCCAACACAGTAAGGTCTGTAGGTGCACACAGGGGCTTCAGAGTCTTCACCACACTAACACCACTAGCAGTGTAAGCAAGATCATATAAAACACTCTATGGGAACTGTTAAATTGTTTTGTGGACAAGACATCTTCATGTGCCTGCAGTGACAGTGGCTATCCTTTACTGCTTCCTGATGAGATACTCTGGAACACAGCTCTTTGTTTTCATACTCTGTTGTTGCCTCTTCCTTACCAATGCAGTGAAACTACAAACCCCAATTTGTCATATTTCATATTTACTCTTGGTCTTGTGAGATGCTGAGTTTTACATTCACAAAAAAGGCAGCTGTAAGCAGAACTGTTTTCATTGTACTAAAATCTGAATTTTGAAAACAAAATTAATGCTATTTTTTTCTACAAAATAGCCTCTGAGCAATAGCTCTAATTGATGGGTTGGAAGGGGAATCAGAAGCATAATAAAGCACCTTGTCTTTTAATTTTTAGAAGGAATTGCTTACATAACACTAAGGCATATGAACAGATCCTACTCTTTTATTTTGCAGATCTATTCCTTAGTTTCACCACTTACCATATTTGCTTTGACACTTCATCCAAAACTGATGACATTTCATGGGCAAAAATTAAATGCAGAAATATTCAACTGCACAACAACCTGAGATGACAGAAGTTCAGAAACATGACCCTAGCTGTAGTTCAGCTGCCACACAGCTCTGCGGTGTAACTCGAATGCGTGGCAAAACACAACAGCAAGGCAACTCAATGTACAAGTTACACTGGCTTTGAATTGTCAGCAAAACGGAGCATTAGCACTTCAGAATGTGTTATGCCCAAAGGCATAAAAGAGAGCAAAATGCCCGAAGGACATCATGCCATTAAAACTTCACACTGTAACAGATCTTGTAGGATACATACTATGTGAGCAAGAAGAGCATTTTGAGACTGCAGTAACACTTAACAGACATGAATCAGATAAAAACAGAGTGATAAACTTAACCTCAGATGTCTTGGTTTCTGTAATTTGAAAACTCAGAATCCTTGTAAGGTAAGTATTATACACAATAATTTAACCCATACAGGTTAATGTAAAATGAGAAGACACTTAGAAATGTATCCAGGAGCTGTATTGAAATGATCCTTGAAATCTATTTTTAATAATGAACACCAAATTAAACTATCTAAAAATTGCTTTCACATAAGGAAACAACCCATAATCAAAAAACCCTTTATTTCTTTTCAGCAAAACACATGCTCAGTTAGATCTCTGAATGTCTGCAACCAAATCAGTACCCTGAGTAGATTTTTATGACTTTGCATGTTTATGTGCTACTCATTTTAATTTCTGCTACCTGTTGATGAGAAACCACATATCCTAAACAATCAGAAACACTCTCGTCTTGGTGTCTCATCTAGGTGAAAACCAGTCACATTTCTGTATCACCTGGAGATACTTACCTCTTACCACAAGGTCAGCTGAAGCTGAGGAGTTGTCCACAATTGTCTGAGCAGTGCACATGTACCTCCCTGCGTGCCGCAGCTGAACATTTTTAATCAGCAGCTCACCATTGGATTTAATCTGTCACAAAAACAGCACTTAGTGAAACTGGTAAACATCCCTGTGCAGCTACATAATACCTGTCTACACACTCCTCCCAACTGATTTACAGTGGTTGCTATTTCTAAAAAGTGCTTACTTTGAGAACAGATCACCCTCAAATATACATCTGTTTTGTAGTGATGCCTGGAAACCCAAGGCATCAACAGGACAGCTGTTGAAAGTGTCCCATGTTTCCTGAGGAGCTGCAGCTCTTTACTGGACATGAAAAAAACAGACACCTTAGTAAATGATCATTAACAAGTCAACATTTCCCTCTTATTTTTTAAGCCCCTATTTGAGCGCTAAACTGAGTCAAGAATTTGTTCATAAACCACAGTCAGATAATTTTTCTGCACCATTACTTGCTTTTTTAAACACTTTGGCAGGATAGCATGTCACAGAGTCCTACTAACAAACAGCAGGATGCTGTTTGGCTCTTCCTTTCTAATCCTAAAGCTGTGCCTGAGTTTTGATCACAAGCACAGCCTAAACAAAGGCGCACCAAGACGTGCACTGTACTCCTCTGCCCTCCCTTGCTGCCTGTCAGGCTGGAAATGCCTTTCCCCAGCTCAGCTCTCCCTGCTCCTCGGCAAACAGCAGGACCCCAGGGAAGCAATTGAATGCTCAACAAGGCTCACACACTCAACATCCCAGACCCTAATCCTCCCTTAACACTCTTCACCAATGCCAGCCTACTGGGAAATATGGAGCCATGTTTCCAGATGGCTGTGTGGGCCACTGGCTACCTTTGGCTGTACAGAGATAAAAACAGAACAAAGTACTTTTATCCTATGACACTTCTGAGTAACCAGATGTGCACCTGTAAAATAACGAGTAGAACAGAGACCACTAGGTGCACCACAGCTATTTCTTAATGAAAACACATTTTCATTAAGACTTTAACTTAAGTGTTAAAAATAAAACACTTGAAATATTTTGCTTTTCCATCCTGCACTTTATTCCAGAAAAAGATTACTAGACTAAATCAATGGGTTTTACATGTGCTAGTTTTAAAGGAATTTCACAAAACCCCCAAATGTTCTCTCCAAAATACATCTTCACTTTCTTGGGAGTGAAAGTGCTACAAAAAATTAACACATGGATTTATCTCACACTATATCAACAGGGGTAACATTCAGATTTCATAATTCACTAAAAATTGTTCAAAAATATAACTTCACCCCACAAAAAAAAAATCTAACATTGAGAAAACTTGCTGCAATGGTTTTTACTTTTACATGCAGGAATAAAAGCAATTCAGATGCAAAGTGGTATGTGCAAAAACAAACTGGAAAAATATTTAGGTGCAGATTCTGGGTAACAAAAAAGGTCTTCAAGACAAACTCAAATATTAGGACTGTGTCTCTACATTTAGACATTCAGAAGAAATGAAATAAAGCTAATGTCATCCAGTTTGTGTTTCCTGATTGGAAAGGATGAGGGAAGAAAGTAAGGTTAAATCTTTTCCAAATGCTCTGAAACTAGAATGAGAGCTCATAGTCTATATTTAGGGGAGATTAAAATACCCAGACAACACTACCCTTTTCCTTTCCAGACTCCAGTGAGGATTTTGGTTGCCAGCTTCAATTTCTGCTGGCATAAAATTCCAGCAAAAACTGAAATCCATTAACATGAACTCTTTTAGGTCCAACATAAGAATTCACATATTTAAGAAATTAGTGTGGTAAATAAATAATTGAGTGAAAGAAGAATTGAGCACACATTAAAGAAAGTGCTTGATTCTGGTTAGCAATACTTCAGCTGATTACCTTACAAGGTCAGCAAGAAAGGCAGGTTACACTGAGCCTTCTCTCTTTTTAACACCAGTGCTGTTAGCAAGGTTCAAACAAATCTGCTGGATCTGTGAACAATCCAGTATTCCTGATATAATCCATATAATTTCTCTCTTAGTTATTATTAAACTATGTTTATGTGTGTATACATATATTCACACTTTTCACTCAAGGCTAATATGACACGGCATTTAATTTGATTTGTCGAAGTGCATGCGGCCTTACAGAGACGAGGAGAGTCTGGAATAGTGTCATTTCTGCCCAGTGCTCATGCCTGCCCAGTTTATTCCCGAGAACTCCAAGGAGACTGCTGTCACAGACAGCATCCTTTGAAAATCTGCTGGAATTACTGCATAAGTGAACACAGTCTGGCTGAACACCTGACTAATCACATGTGAGCCCAACAGTGGGCAGAGCAATTCCGTCAACGGCTTCCAGGGAGAAAAATCAGTCAGTGTTGGCAGCTCTGTGGGAACAAAGAAGGCAGCTACCTGCTCCTCTGCCCTCCAAAAAATTGCAATAACGAAGCTGCAAAACATCAAAGTCTTTGAGTTTTCAGTTTCTGTTTTTCACTTGGTTGTTGGTTTTTTTTGTGCGTGTGGGTTTTTGTGTGTGTGCATGTGTGTGTGTGTTGTTTTTTTTTTTTCAGTTGGTTTGTTTATTTTTTAAAATTCTGCTTTTATTGGTTTTTGTTTCAATAAAAAAGACAAACAGTTCCCTATTTGAACTGCTGTGCATTAGTTCATTAACATTAAATGTCATCCTAGAAAGAACCACAGTGCCTGTGATTCTCTGATCCTTGCTTGCATTTTTATCTGCAAACAAACTTCAGCAAATGCTGGGCAAAACAATAAGGTTTAGAAACAGGCCAGAATTCTCATAACCACATTATTACTTCAATAACAAATTATTAAAAATTCTTACTAGGACAAGTACTCTTTAATTTACGTGTTAGCACTTTAATTTAAATACATTATTGTATTTATTGATGATGTGCCCATATACTTGCACTAACAATAATTTCCCTTATGTTAACTTGGTCTTATAACCTAAATGATGAAAATCATATGGAAAAATGCAACATAACTTTAAAAATCATCAACCCATAGATAGGGTGTTGTATCTTGTTGCTTCAGAGGCTCTCCTGGAGCAAGGTTTTATGCAGTTGGTAATGAAGCTTTCCATATCCTAGAAGAAGCCTAAGTTCTTGGTGGTAAAAGAAGAGCTTACCAAGCAAAATGTGAGCACAGGCATCAGCAAATTCTGGCCACAAATTAGATATGAATGTACTGTATGTTTTCATCCAAAAACCTCAGCTTGGCTACATTTAAATATGCCTTCCTTAACTCAGAGAAGACTGAATCACAGAATGGAAATAGTGATAGCAATACTCATGGATGTTCCAGGCTATCTGTGGTTCACCACTCAGTATTTATCAAGTTCCAAGCCAATACTTTCATCATTTGAGCCCTATATTTATGTTTTAATAGTGATGTCAAAAATAGCATTCTATGACCTATTTCTGATAGTCACTGGGTTTTTTTGACCATCACCTTTAGCAGTGCACTATATTGCTAAAAGCCATCCGAATGAGTCCCTGTAGAATTAAGTATCATTTACAGGAATTTAGTGTTTTGATGGAAAACAGTGTTTATCCACTTTTGTTAGGCCTTCAGAGACAATAAATGAACTTCTGTTAATATGACTTACAAGAGTTTTGTAATAAAAAAGTTAACTTGGCAGAAATAGAAGAACCTGGTAAGCAGAGACTGTTTTTTTAAAATTCAGGTTCTAAAATTAGACATCTGATATTCAGCATTCTTTAATACACAGAAGATGCAAAATGGTAAGAGAATCAATAAGAAGTAATCTGGAAGAGATGAGATTCTTGGTGATGAAATCAGTTTGTCCAAAGCTAGAAATAATTTTGATTTTTTTCCTACTACCTGTACTTACAATTATTAACTCTAAATGAACTCATGTGAATTGGTTTGATCCTTCCAGTACAGATTTAGCTGTGTGGTTGCTAAAACCAGAACAGATAATCTAACAGTTGTTGAGGTATGTTCATGTAAATGTGATTGTAGATATTTTCCTGATAGTGATACCAGAGACATGGGGACAACATCACCAGTGCAACACTACTGTCTTGATCCTATTCACCTGAGACCTTGTTTTGTTTTATAAGCCAAAGTTACAGATAAATAAAAAACGCAGCAGCATAGTAATGACAGTCATTCCTGCTAAAGAATCTTTTCCTTCAGTGAGCTATATTTATATAAAAAGGACATACAGTGTAAATTCTATGCTTGAGATGTGGACTGGGAAGTATTTCCAAAAAATATATTATTCTTCTCTGTTCGGCATACCACTGAGAATTCCTGAGGATGCTGTGCTTTGTACCAGCATCCCTGTGGTAATGGGCTTTGTAATTTCACTTATAACAGCAAAAAAAGCCTAGGTACTTGCTCACTTATACTCATGGCTCATAGCTTTATGGTTCATAACAAAAATTCCCAATACACTGCAAACTACTTTTCTCTGAGTAGTGCTCACACCTGGCTTTCCCAGCTCCTGCTATCTAACTACAGATGGTACATGAATTTTGGTTGACTGGTAAGTCTTAAAAGCACATAAATGTTACAGCCAACTGCTTTTGCAGAGTATTTTTTAATTCTAGCACAGAAGTTGGAAGACCTTCATCTTCTAAATTAATTACAATTCTTTGTGCTTAAATAGTATAAGTTTCCTCAAAGGCTTCTGCCAGAGAAAACTGCTTGTTGGCTTTTCACCCTCATCATTATTATATCTTTTGCCTTCCTCCCCCTCCTTGCTCTTAACCACTGACTCCGTCCATCTCATTCCATGCTCACTAGGTCATTATTAGGCCATTGCCTCTAATAGGGTAGCTTTGCAGCAATATTTAGAGTGATTTCCAGCTCACTCATGTCTAAAGCATCTCCCTAATACATCAAGGCACTGAAAGCAGTGCACAGACATAATATCTTGAGAGATTCCTGGAACTCCTTTTCATTAAAAAAACCCCAGTAAGCAGTTATTTGGTTGGTCATTTTTCATCAACAATCACCTGTCACTTTAATACGTTCAAAAACTGTACTAAATGAGCTTACTACAACTCTGGCTTTGTTCTAGTCCATAAATAACCTCTTCTTCCTAATCAGTATGTAACCGAGCTTTCCTATTTTGAATAACCTGGTTTTAACAACAAGCTGACCTGTTTAGTGGGTGAGGGAAAGGCTACCCTGGGAAGTGCTTGAATTATCAACCCTGGAGGTATTTAGACACGTAGATGTGGCACTTAGAGACATGCTTTAGAGGTGAACTTCACAGTGCTGAGTTAGCAGTTAGACTCAATGTTCTTAAAAGGTCTCTTCCATCCTAAAATATTCTATGATTCTATAATTCTATCCAAATATTTTACTCCAATTCTTCAGTTCTCTTGAATTTGTATTAATTTCCTGGTCTATAGTTGGAGCTAGACTAAACACTCTGCAAGGAGGATTACCAGGGAAAGCAATGAATAAAAATGGAAATAGAAATCCTTGTGTATTTTCTGCTGCAGGTAACAGTGGAATCATAGAATAGTTTTGGGTTGGAATATAGATTTATACAATAAAACTAAGTGTCTCCATAGCAATCTATTGAAGCAGGAGCATGCAGTAGAATAACTTTGTCTATCCATGTCCAGCCAATGAATTGCAGTTTAAAATAATGTACAAAAAACAGGCAGCTGGTTTTTTATACATCTCTACTCCTCTAATCTGATTTTTATAGTTCAATTTGTTCTTTGTTATTTACAAAACCATCAGTTTTGGAGAAGGAGCAAAGTGTTTTGGCAAACACTGTCGCCAATCTAGAATTCATTTCACCTCTTTCAGAAATCAGCAGTGTGAATTTTGGTATCTGGGCTAACCACCTTTAACAATTAAACAAAGAAACAGGCTCTTCCATTTGTGCTGCACTTAAATGAAAAGTATCTGTCTGGCTTGTATGTCCAGAATATCATGAGTGCCATCCTAGAAGACTATAAAGCTTTCTGTACTTCAAAGAGAGATAAAGTAAGAGGGATAATATTTACATAAGGAAAAAGCAAACTTTTCAGTATTCAGAGAAGTCTACTCTACTACAGGTTAGCTACAAGATAGCTGCAGAGATAGAGCTGGCTATGCACAGACACCTTGAATTCAGAAGCTACTTCAAAGCTGAATAGAGCCTGTGCTATGGGTGCTGTGCTGAATATATTTGTCTGCCTTTGTGCATGTCCCTGCACCTATGAACACTGGAGAGAACCCTGCAAGCTCAGAATTCAGACTTCAGAGTCAGTGTGGATTCAGCAGGTCTTAATTGTCTTTAATTCCTGCTCTGTAGCAGCCATGACACTGAGGTGTGTCAGCATCAGCTTGAGAAATGCCCCTTTATATCAAAATGCCGCGAGATAACAAGTCTGTGGTCTCTATGACAAAATTCATCACCTGGCTTTACTGCATCTTTCCATCACCACTTACTCTTTCTTTGAATACTTAAAGAAAAAAGCTATTTGCAAGCAGGTCATCTTCCTGAACACCTGTACAGCAATTCAATTTAACTTATTAAAGATAAAATTGTGATAAAAATATCAGGGTTTCGAGTATGCTGATATCACTTAAGACAACTAATAAATAATGTAGTAAACAGAAATACTCCTGGTATGGAAAGCATTTTAAAATATATTAGTGTCATTACGTCACTAAGAAAACTACAGAGTAAATTTGAACTTTTCCTAAGTCTATGTACGAGTTTCTGACTTGAACCAGTTAAATTATGGAGCTCCTTTTTCTGACTATCAATAGAAATGGACTAGTGGAACTCAAAGGCCTTTTTTTGCAATGAAATTAAAGGAATATTCTTATTTGGATATACTGTACGTATTTCTTTATATAAATATCTTTAAAGTAATATTTTCAAGCTTTAAAAATATATTACAAAGATCTATAACAAAAAAAACAAACAGTTTTTTTAAGAGTTTTTCAGATTACTTGTAGAGTATCTTTTTGGGACTTGAAAAGATGTGCTAATGTTCAGTTCCTCAATCAAATAATCACAGGAATCACCATACATAAAGTCAAAAGTAATCTGTTTATTAGTAAGATTTTGAAGATTCCATTTGACTCTTTGAAAGCTAAGAAATTTTATTTTAATTTTTTTTTCTTTTTTTCCCTTCACATACTTATACAGGAGGAAATGAAAACAGAACTGACAAATGTCTTTTTAAGAAATTAATTTTAGTACTAATGTAATGTAAATTAGTTTTGCCTTCAAGCAATGATGGAGGTATCAAAACCTGCATTTAAAGAAAGAAGAATTATGCAGGTATTTACCTGAATTTAATTAGCATTTCATTATGTCTATATGGCAATAATAGTATTATTTTGAGAACTTGATCTGCATAGTCACAAAAATTAATGGTGATATTATCAGAGGGACAGATGAGGATCCTCCATCAACAGGAAACTATAGCACAGAGCACCTGCTTCATATGCCAGGCCATCTTAATATTCACAGTGGAATATTTTTTTCTGCTGTATCTGTGAAGTGCTGGTGAGCACGTTTCAAGCTCAGCAATTCGTGCTGCTGCTGTCAAGTGTAAAGCAGCTCAGCCTTTACAGCCAAGAAAGCCTGAGCAAACCTGCCACCCAGTGACTTCATCTCAGAACTGCCAGGGACAGGGAAACTGGCTAGAGAAAAGAGAAAATCCCTTTGCTTGCCCAGAAAAGAGAAAAACCTTTAATGCAACAATACAATAACAAATTAATAGAACAGAAACACAGAAAGTGCATATTCCTCTTAATTATATCCTACGTAAAACATTGCATTGGATTTGCTGAATTTGTTTAAAAATTCTGCACTGAACCACCTAATATGTACAAATGCAGACTTCGAATGCAATCCTACTGTCCCCTCTGTTACAGATAAAGACCAAGGTGCCCACTCGGGGAAGAGTAACAAAGACTATTTGCACTTGCTTTGCATTTGAAAGCCCAGAATTAAGGCTTAAGAATGTGAAACAAGAAGATGCCTCTGCTAAAATACTTTCTACCAGTATTGACAGATGAAATGCAAAGCAAACCAAGAAATATCCTTCAGGAAGAAGGATATCCTTCAGAGGCTATACACTGGCAAGTAAATTAATTGATATATAGATCTAAACGACTAAATTTTAAAGGTCTAACTAAATTAAGCTTCAACTATCTAAATAAATTCGGGTTCTTTTGAATCCTGTGGAGTATCCATCCCTATAATCTACTGAAAAATGAAGCATTCCAGCACAAGATTCAACACCCACATGAAGAGGAGCACCTCTTTCTCTCCCTCTGCAGACCACAGAAAGTTTGTAGAGACCAAGGTAGTCTAGAAAAGTTAAGGTAATTTGATTTTGAAATGAAGCACTTCAGTAAAGGGTCCAAAATACTGTGTAGATTATCAGAATTTGAGATCAGGAGTCCAGGACCACTATCTCTCTGAAAGATGAAACAGGTAGCTGGGAACTAAATAGTCCCAATCTTCTAAGAGAATGACACATTTTCTGAAGGCCTTATTTGGTCCCACAATGCTTTGCTAGAATGTGCCTAAAATCAGGATTAAATTTCAGAATTAATTTCCCCTAAAAGGAAAAAAAATCCAGTTTACTTCTATTTTCATTATTTAGAGGAAACCCCAAAAGTACACACCAGGAATATAAAAATTTTTGTTTAACATGTTCGACACATGACCTACAGATGGAGAAAGCTCAGGTTCCTTTCTCTTGCACTACAAACTCTTTTGATAAAGCTATTTTTACCTTCCTTCCACACCAAAATAACAGATTCATCAACACCTTCAGTCTGTTTTTCTGTTCTATGGAACAAATTTCTTTTTGTGACATCTGTCAAGTAGATAAAAGCCATCAAATAAATAAAATTGGACACAGACTGATTTTATTTGCTCTTTTTGCTCTTTTACAAGGAGTTAGTTTACTGGGGCTTTACTCCTTAAGCTCAATTTTTGTCTGACACTCAGACTCATTCCAGACTTTATCTAAGGACAAACTAATGAATTTAGGAGGAAATTCAAACGTTTTTAAGGTATTCCTATGCATTAACTACTCTACTGGAATGTAAATATAGACCTATCAAAAGTGTGACTTAATAGCTACCTACAGGAAATGTTTTGAAAGATGCCAGTGTACAAAACAACTATATTCTTATTAATTCCTGAGGCAACACAAAATACACTGCAGACTACTTACTACCCTGTTACTTAGTGTATACTAGACTTTCAGGAGATTTATTGCAGAAAGGAGCGTATGTCTTTGGGTTTCAGTGTTTATCAGATGATCTTAGCACACTTCTACTGGCTTGTTGGACATAGATGTGCTCTCTCACTGAAAGAGAGCAGAGTGGCTTCTTAACTGTCTCTTAAAACTCAGTAAATGAGTAGATTGAAGCAACTCTTGACTCCTCAAATGGTTATTTTGTTCCAAATCAAACCTAAATAATTACACTTTAAACATCTTTTCACATGGAGATAAACAGATTCTGAAAGCAAAAAAGGAATCTCTTGGTCCATGGATGATCAAATGATATTGCCAGCCTAGAAGAAGGACTCTTCAGGAAGCATTGGGACATAATTTTGAACACAGAGCTGAAACTAAACGTGATCCCTGGTGTTCCCAGACACTACAACTAAAAAAAAAAAAAAAGGTATCTAAATATGAGGATTTTTGTATAATTTAAATCCAGGATAACAGAATAAATATTTACACAAGTAGGCAACCACTTGGAGGTTGCTGAATATTAGCCAAATTTGCATGTGATTAGACATAACAAGAAAAGATTTCTAATACAGATATTAATTTTAAATAAACCTGATAAAAGACTATAAACCCATAACCATATATGAAAATACAAATGAACTATGATTGTTCCATAAGCCAAAATTAGTATCTTTGTATTAACTTGTTTAGCCTGCACATAAACTGTTCTTCCTTATTGTTGACAGACTGTTTGACTCCTACCCACCATCTGGCCCAGTTTTGTGCCAAATTCCAGAAATGTTGGTGAGAAAAACATGGGTAAGTAAAAATGAATGCATATGCAAACTTTTCTGAGGTAATTTGCACCCTGTTTACAATCAGGGTATCTACTCACCAGCTACTTTCACTAATAATCAGAGTGAGATTTATCTGAGGTACAAAAATACTTACATCAGTTTAGATATCTGATTTCAGGTATCTACCTGCAAGTGTGTGTGTCTGTAAGGTGTCTGAACTGTAATTCTATGTTCTTCGCCTACTGGACCCCAGCTGGCACAGAAAATGCAACTAATCACAACAAAGGAAACTAGGCTTTCATGTATTAAATAAGGATCTATAGTATCTTACCATAACATTCCGTTCATAATGTTCGTGTTCTTTCTCAAAATCTATTACAAAGCCATTTAGAGACCAAATAAATGTCAGGTCTAATTGGGGATCATGGGATGCAATGCATTGCATGGTAGCATTCTCTCCAACGGTGACATCAACATTCAATGGAGCTAAAGTAATCCTTGTAGCTTCTGTGAAGTTAATGGCAAACATGGAAAATTCCAATAAATAAATATTTTTTTCAAACATAAGCTTGGCTCCATAACTGTTTGATCATACATTAAACCACTCCCTCAAAGTCTCGTTCATATGTTATTCATACAACTACATTTCAAAGGACCAAACTGAAGACAACAAAGAAAACATTTTACAACAAAAATACATGACTTCTGTTTAGCTGTTTAAATCTCTGAATCCCATTTCAACTATTTCTATTCACTGACTATGCCTCAAGTAGAAGGAAGGCACATGATGAATCTTACGTGACTTGGGTTGGGTTTCTTTTTTAAATTTTAATATTTCCTATGTTTTAAAACACGTCTCTTTAATGAATGGAAAGTTCTACTTGGTTAGGCCAATTCAGAGTGCTAAGCTACCAAATACAGTGAACACACTAAAATATGTCAATTTAATGTATCACGTTTAGCAATCTCTTATGGAAAATCAACCCTGAAAATTGAGATACAGTGTTAGAACTGATACAAACACTCCCAGTTTCAACTGTGCAATATGCTTTAAAAGCATCTATTCAGTGTTAATGAGCAATTAAATTAGAAAGATGTAGAACAGCTTGAAAAAGTAGTGCAATGCTGGAAAAAAATTTGTCACTTTGAATTAAGGGATTCTACCCAGAACAAACTAATGCAATTCTGAGGCATACCTGTCATTTCTAGAATACCAGTGCTATTGGCTTTTCCACGGTTATTTTCTGCAAAACAGGTGTAGCGACCTTCGTCCAGCTTTGTGACATTGATAATTTCCAGGCTCCCATCATCCCAGATACGTATGCTACGGAAAGTGCAAAAATACAATAAAAGAGACTGATTCTATGTTAAAAAGCAATGCTTCCTGTAGAACTGTAGTAAGTGAAAGAACAAACCTCAAACATAATTTGAAAGCTCACATCTAACTACTGGATTTATAAACACACCTACAGGAAAAAACATTTTAAAAGGCTGCTATGGCATGATTGGATGTCTCAGATTTCAGGAGCAACAGAATTCACTTGTGCTCATTCAAGTATTTTTCTTAGAGTTTTATGGTACAATTCAATTCTTAAACCAGACTGGTTTAAAATTGGATATCCTGCCAACTCTTTGAATCCATACTGCCAACAATATTTTGGCATATTATTTTCCTGAAGTTACACATTCTCCTGTCCCTGAAGTCTGCCAAATGGAGAAACATCCTACAAGATAGATAGATAAGTAAGGCTACATTTTTAAGGCTCAAAGTGTTCACTAACAGTCAATACTAACCGGCTCCCATTTACAAGCAATTCTGTTCCTTTGCTCCAGGAGAATTTTGGCTTAGGAGCAGCTTTAGGCTTGCATTCAATGATCACACGCCCCCCTTTAGCTGCCAGGATTTTCTTCTTCATAGGGTTCAGTTCAAAAGTAGGAGGCGAAGCTGAAAGGAAAAATTAACACAAATACTGCTGTTAGTGATTTTACTGAAAAATAAAATTTGTTTGCAGCACACAATAAACGACAGAACTATTGATTTGTTTAAAATTTTTCATTACTCAGACTGGTGAGAAAAATATTCATGATACAGAGATGTACTGGGAAGAACAGTGATCTACAAGAAACATGAAAAATCATTACGTAGTTCCGTGCTGTGTTACACTAGTTTCTTTCTATCGATTTCTGAACTTTCATCTGAGTTTAATCTAACAAGATCAAAGTCCACTGAAAGTTCCTCCATTTCAAAAGGCCTTTTGATCAGTCCTAATAAAATTCAGATTCCTGGAGATAAATTTCTTTAACAAGTTGCTCACTCAATCATAATTCCAAAGAATAATTGGGTTTACTTTCCAGTGGTTTTAACCCTCTCTACAAACTAAAACTGTGTCCTTCTTATTCTTTGTGGTTTTCTGTTTGGCCAGCTGGCTTTAGTGCACTCTCAGATGTCCAAGAGTATCGAGACATGACTGTCATAAGCACCACACTTTTGTCTCTGAGATCAGATCTTTGATAACAAAATTTCTCTTTATTTAAAACGAAATAACAGAAAAAAAAGCTTTTAACTATTTTGCATCTTGGCATACCATTGGCAATCATGCCAGCAAGTGTGTGCACAGCCTGAGGAAATAAGGCTGTTATTAAATTACAGAAGTAGAGAGCAAAACTATGGCCGATATTCACATATTACCAACACTGAATTTTGAAAAGCACATATAAAAAGTGCTCATTTAGTGTAAACCAAGCTGGTAGTGAGTACATAGTAATGGAAAAACAGTGTAGAATGAAGCATTATTGTTCAATGGGTTGGGAAAACCAAGAATAATTTAGTTCTTGGGAAAGTCTGAAGGCAGGTGTGAGTTGGAAAGAACAGTAACTACCAAAGGGAAATCTAGAAAAATATGTCATACAGACAGTGTTTCTGCTCTAATGAAATCATAAAAACATCAGAAATTGTTTAAGGCTGAGAACTCTGGATCTGAGAGTCAAACTTCCAACAGTCTCCTCAGGAAACACAATGGATTCTCAACTACATTCAGCCATGAAATGGCACAGCCATACTGCATACAAACATTGTGACTTCGGTGTAAGGCGCTGTAGAAAGCAAAACCAAAGGGGAGAGTGAAGACAAAAAGCTTTGAAGGCCAAGGAAGTGACAACAGGGTTTCTCGAAAAGCAGATTTTGCCTCACAGAGGAGTGATCATGTGAAAGCAAAATGAAAATGCTTCTTAACCAGTTTTGCAAGCTTGAAAGTGTAGGCTGCAACTCTCTGTGCTTCATGTAACTCTAGAACTGCTGCTCCTCTTAGGGGGAACAGCAGGAAACAAGCATCATTAATATGAACAGAAAACATGTCCCACAAGTTGATAAATTTCGTCCTCAATTGTTTGTAAAAAAAAAAAAAAAAGCTACAGACCTCAAATAAACCCCATCTCACCTAGATTGAGTGAGAGTTCTTAGCTTCATCCTCACAGGAATCTGTTACCAAACAGCACTTGCAAATATAACTGCTATCTTACTCAACCCTGAAATAGTAAATAGAGAAATAATCCCACTGACCCACAATCTTCAGTTCAGCATTTGCATAAATTATTCCGTACTTATTTTCTGCTATACACTGGTACATGCCGGCATCGTCAAAGGTCAGACTTTGCATTCTTAGTTCACCTTTCCGGAACTAAAACACAGAATCAATAAAATAAGAAGATATTAACATAAACCACATAAGCTGAAAAATCCACACTCATCCACATCTTTTTTTTCTTTTTTTCTTTTTCTTTTCTTTTTTTTTTCCTTTTTTAGTGACATTGGGTTCACCTTTTTTTAAAGAAAGATTCAGTGGCATTTAATAAAGTTTCTGGAAATGTCCTAGTTGAGTGTCAGTAGACAAATTTACTCACAAGTCCCTGTTATAATATCAATGCAAAAAGTACTGATTCATAAATAAGAAACAAGGAATTAAATTAATTTTATACAAATAAGCTTTGTTATGGAGTGTTCACTGGTCAGTACTTTCTGTTGTTACATCATTTTCCAACAGGAAATGTCAAAGCAAGTCCCAGTGAGGTAGAAGTTTTTCAGATTCCTTTGGGAGATAGTGCAAACTATTTTCTATTACTTTGTTTTAATGTAAAAAAAGAAAAAAACAGTCAATCAAAATAAGGTAGCTAAAGTGGGGCATTTTGTAAATTACAAAGAGATGCTAATCAGTTTTTAAAAGATCATGTTAATGTATTCAGTTTTTTTGTGAAAATCAAGCTGAAAGCTTTAACTCTTTTATCTAAGTACATTGGAGCACATGGAGTGGAAGGTTAAGAAAATAGTACTTAGCTGAAAAGAGAACAGAGTAAAGAAAACATATTTTCTGACTGTTTTATTTGAAAATATTTTAATCAGATTTTATACAAGAAATCCTTGCTGTGCGCTAAATGAACTGCCTAATTACAAGTTATCTGATTTAGAATCAAATTATATTTTTAAGGCAATTAATGTATTTCTGCTACCTTCTATTTGGAAATCATCTTATCATCACAGTAACACACAGCCTAACCTTCTGGTGTACTACTGGATACTTACACACTGTGTTCTGCAATCCAGTATGCAGATTTTCTTAGTGAAAACCAAGTTCAGTGGGGACCAGCAAGTAACTCACTTGTTAAATTACTTTTTGCAATAACTACCAAAGCTAGACAAAAGCATTGTTTTTCCTGGTTTAAGCCACCTCCATATAGCAGATGGTGATATCCCCATCCTCCCTCCAACATAATACATTTTTCTATAGATATACAGTCAAAAAACAAGTTGCCTCATTGTCTTTTTTGTTTGCTTGCCAGGACAAGAGTCACCACAGCTCAGCAGATGCAGAACTGCATTGTGCCCTCGTATTCTCTTGGGTTTTAAATGGCTTTTCATATAGTATAAGCAATAAGCTTGGAATACACTCTTGAAATGCCTGAATATGTTTTTCCCAGCTAAGCTGTGGATGCCCCATCCCTGGAATTGTTCAAGAGCAGGCCAGATAGAGTTCTGAGCAACAGGGATGCCTCTGCCCGTGGCTAGGGGTTTGGAACTAATCTCTAAGGCATCTTCCAACACAAACATTATATGATTACATGATTCTAGGAGAGAAAATCTACTTTTTTTAAACCAAATATCCAATGCAAGAGAATTAAATTATCAAACAGTACTTCTTCAAACTTTTAAACATCAATTAAACATCTGCAACACCATGTTTCTAGAAAAAATGTGAAAAAAATACAGGCTATAGAAACACCATTGATAATTTTAAAAATAATCTTTATTGTCATATCTCCACTGAATATTTTGTCTTGTATTTCAAAAGATTCATTCATGTTTAATATGGTAAAAGGATTAATTTTAAGAGAAGCTCATAGACATTTGTTTTCCAGAGTGAAAAGCATTTACTTAAACAGGCCAGGAGAAAAAGGGATATCCACCTCCTAAACACGTGTCAAAAGTTAAGTTCATAATTCAAAGGGGAATACTAAATAGCCTGAAGAAATAAGAGAAGATTGAGATGAACTTTAAAAAGTAGATTTCATTGCCTCATGCAAATGTCATCAGCAAATATTTGGATCAATATATCGAATTTAACTTTTTAATGATGCATACTTCAAAAAACTGTTTCCATGAGTTAACCACTCAAGCCTGTGTTACACTCACCGAGGCACCATTCTTCAGCCACCTAATTGTTGGAATAGGCTTGCCCGTAGCTACACAAGGCCAGTACAGGTCACTGCCTATATCCCTTTCTGTGTCATTGATATGTTCTACCCACTCAGGAGCAGCTGCAGAACAAAATACATGATGTATTGTAAATATAGCATATACATAATATTATGTTGTATTAATTCCACTGTTTTTTTTCCATGATACTTAAACAGGCAACTCAAAGTAATGATGATAACTCAGCAATGAACCAGCACAAAAAAGAAAGAAGTTTTTGTCTTACAACCTAGATTTAAAAAGGCTTCAAACTACTTTTTAAGAGAAGAAAATATAGAATTAAAATAATGGTTCCTGAATGATAGGAGACATAAGATATTAGAACTTATATTGATTTGTAGATTATTCAGTGCACTATGAAAATGATAGTTAAATGCACGAAATTGTGCAAAATTGTGTACTGAAAGGATGTCCAAGAAATTATTCTCTTGGTCCAAAGAGTATATGTAAAAAATTAATATTGAGAATGGTCCAGCATATTTGCTTTTGCTAAGCAAACAAACCCAATTTATTGGTTTTACTTATTATAAGCAATAATAACCTTCCCACACTAATTCTGAGTTTGATCTACTGAAGTTTTGGCACTTAACTGAGGATCTTAACTCAGAAGATCTTCTGTACAGTCAATGAAAGAGACAAATCTTTTGAGTGTGGTTCAGATGTTATGTGTGAGCTTTTCATGTCATGGTTTTATGGCATAAACCTCAGACAAGAATCCAAGATACTTGGGATGATTTCACAATGAACAGTAAGATATAATTTTTGGTTACCTAATTTAACCAAATGCATGGAGGGAAGTGACAGAGGGTGGATGAATAAAGAACTGTGCATAGCTAGTAAGACAGAGAACTAAGACAGAAAACACAAGCAAAATGAGGAAACAAGAAATCCTAACAAACCTAATGGTCCCTTTTTCTTTCCGGAAGTTCTTTCACTACGAGTACTATAAATGGATTTAATTTACATTATGCATGAGTATATTAACACAGAACTGTTGAAGTGTATAAACCAGCAATCATAACCAGACAAATTGAGTAGTTTTTCAGTTATTACTGAATATCATGCCTGGCATTTAATGCAAGAATTTTGATGCTGGTCTATTAATTTGAACAGCACTGTGTGAGGATGATAGTATGAATCAACACTGACATCAACTGTGAAAACACAAATATTTCCAACATAAGTGAAAGCAACACAGATCATCAATAAGAATAAAACTGTTCTTCCTACCTTGTACATAGACTCTTGCTTGATGTTTATCTTTTCCTTTATAGTTTTCAGCTTCACACTCATAGAGTCCCTCATCTTCATACTGAATATTGAAGATCTTAAGAACTGCACCAGACATGCTTATCTCAGCAGAGGCTGGTAAGGGTTCAAGGTACTTACTCCATCTGAGCTCAGGAACCGGACTTGAAAAGGTACAGTAAAGTACAAATCAGCGTGTTCAAGAACTGACGGTTAAATTGCAGACTACAAAAAGAGCATTTGATCATGAAATATGTATTTTCATTCCCTGAAATATGAAAGCAATTTCTGCTGTACAAGAAATTTAAAACACACTTACTTTCCAAGAGCAAAACACTCCAGTGTCACATTTTGCCCCAGGAGAGCCTCCGTGTCCTTGAACTTCACCTTGATATCAGCAGGATATACTTTTGCTCCTAATAAAAAAAAATTATTCTAAGAAAAGGTATGTCAGAAAGTTACACAGCTGTTAAATTTTCCATAGTTGAGTAAAACTTTTCTTAGAATTCCAGACAAAATTCTTCTTTACACTGCATAAACAGCCTGTCAATTCATAAAGTCTCCCTAAGCACTGAACTTTTACTAGTAAGGCATAATTGTTTTATTCAGCAACTAGTTATCTTTCTCTGCATGACAAATCCCAACATTTTTTACAAAATTTCTAACTGCATTTGAAGCTGTGTGGATAGACAAAAAATCTGACTGTTTTCCACAGGTTTTTTTAGTGGATAGAATATTTTGAAATATTTTTAAATTAAGCTCAATTTTATCTAAATAAGGGGAGGAAGGAGCTAGAACAGGCACATCTACAGTTTAATGAGTGCACAGGGATGTAAATGTAATCAGATCTCCTTATTAGCAATTGCTGTAGGAACCCTCTGGCGGTTCCAGATGAAGATGGCAGTGTGAATACTGGAATATTTGGTCAAAAATCATTAACTTGAAATTACACAAATTCAATCAGTAATATGGAAAATTGTACAAATAAAAGGGTCTCTGAAAAACTGATGATCAGTTTATGAGAATCTAGTGACTGACAGTCTGAAGTGGCAAAAGGGAATTTGGTTCCTATTTGGAAAACATGCAGTTCTCCTGAAGAAACAGTGGCAAATAATCCAGTTAACACAAAGCCACAGAAGCATCTTAGGAGGATGACTGTGAGACACAAAGCTCTTAGGTCACCATTGGATAGGAAGTTACATGAGGGGAAAAGGATTTTCCTCTTTCATGGGGGATTTTCTGAGGGGAAAAAAGTAAATCCTGAAGCTGTTCATCAACATTTACATGAAGTTTCTGCTTTACAATCATACTCCTTTGAACCAATGCCAAGACTAGAAAAGATATTGAAGATTTTGGGATGAGATCAGGAACTTATCACATAAAAGAGATGGGGATTCTGGAGATAAGATCTCTGTTCTCAATTATTTGAAAGGAAGTTTGTGAATTAATCCATGAAGATTTCTTTCACAAATTTTCACTGTGGAAGGGAATGATTTGTACCTCTGCATCTGAAACCAAGTAACATTGTGCAGTAGCCATTATAATTCTCCTTACAGAAATGAAATTAGTTATGAATTAGCAAAATTATAACACAAACAGTTAAAATGCTGTGCATGGTATTTCCAATAAATACTTACGATCAGATTGTGGAATAAGTGGAATAAATTTACTGAATACACTCTTTGTTATTGAAGGGCTGGACACAAAACATGAATAATTGCCCTTATCTGATGCTTCCACATTTGCAATGTAGAGATTGCCATTCATCTGTGACACAAATCGTCGTTTGTCCAAAGCAATGAACACTGGGAACTCATTTAGAAGCCAGCGATAACTGAGGTCATCTGGAGGAAAATATTTTAGTCAATATTAAAACACAACACTATCAGCTATTTAAACCACAGAATACTGTCTGCATATAAATCACTTGAGTCTGATTTCTAGGTTATAGATTTTTTTTTTGGAGAGGCAGCTACATGAGAGAGATTTATACATGTCTCAGCAGCCAGCACAGAACACTGGGGCACTGCTGCTGTCAGTGCAGGTGACTGGGGACCTGGCCACACTGTGCACACCTTGCCCTGGGCACAGCCATCCCACAGGAACTGGAGAGAGATGGGATGAGAGAGGCAGCTGGGCCTTGACCTTATGCAACTGAGAAGATGGGAAGTTTTCACCCGTCTTGTGATTTAGACAAAACCTTAGAATATTATAACTAGTAATACGTCTCCGTTCTTCAGTTCCTTGCAATGCTTAAACTGAGCATGAAAAGTAAATCATTATTCCGTTTTACAAGGTAGTAGAGATGATAACAGCTAATTTCATCCCTCATGATGGAACTCCAGATGTTTGAGATTACAGGTATAATCCCTGCAGAGCTCTTCAAGAGCTAATGATGAGAAAAAGTCACTTCCAGAGAATAAACAACCTCACATCTGACCCTCAGGGGGTGCTTATGCTGTTCCATAATTTTAACAGAAGTCCATGATGACAGCAGTTGAGGTGATCAACACATGGTCAACAATAAACATATTCAAAACAGAAACCTAACTTAAATGGTGATTCTCAATCTGCACAAAAGTTACTGCTTACGTAAACATAAAGGAAACATGCAAAAGTAAATGATGGTTTATTTTTTTACTCTTAAGACATTGAAAATGAAGCACTTTTAGCTGAATTACCTGGGTAGTGGTGAGGGGGCTCACAAAGCAGTACTGCTCCAACACCTTCTCGTACTTTAACCTCATAACGTTCCTCAGGTGGAAAGGGATCCAGATCTAGTTTTTAAAAAAACAAGGGGAGAAGAATAGGGATTTTAACTACAAAAACTATTTATTATTATTATTACTTTCACTCCTGTAGAGATTATTATAGAAATACATTGATACATGGGACATAGAAACTTGTTGACCCCTAATGCCAGTTTTACTTATTTGTCATCACCAGATGGATTTTTTTTACATTATTTTTGTCATCATAATTATAAATGCCAAGGGAAAGAAAGAAGTAATGCAGAGTTTGTCCCTAAGAGTAGTTAGGTATAAATATTTTAGTGAGTTTTAAGGCACTGGATCTAAAAAGTATGTACAGTATTCTGAGATGAACTAATTGATGAAGTATATGAGAGAACGTGGGTTTTGTTCCACAGTTTCAGTAAATTTGACAGCAAAACAAAATTATAGTTGGTCAAGACTTTTGAACTCTTCTAAATGGTTGTTGACATTTTTCAATCAGTTTATGCATAGGCAAAAGAAAAAACTTACACTAAAGATCAGACATTTTCTATATTAATTTTAGCAACTCTATTCAGTTCTCTAAAAACAGTGATTGTAGAAAGAAATGTCTTTTATAGATGGTCATTAAAAAGGAGAAACAGTATAAAGAAGAATGAAAGTAGGCTTTTAAAAAAACAGGTATTTATCAGTTTCCACATATCTCTTCACTATTCCTTATCTCTTTACCTTATTCCAGTTTACATATTGAAACACTGTATATTAGGGTTCTGTTCAGTACACTATCAACATTCAGCTCATGCAGCCAGTGAGCTAGTAGGCAGAAAACATGCCTCAGACTGTTTTGGTTCAATTTTTTTAATCTATTAGGTTTATTGGGGGTTTTTTTTAATCCTATTCAATATTCAGGACTGACATGACTGAAGCCTGCTTTTGGTATAAATAAATATCCCACAAATGGAATGTTGACATTTTCTCCATGAAAAGAAAGTAACAACCTGGCATTCAATTTTTTTTCTAGAAGATACACTGGGTAAATACAGACTAAGACTATATCAATGATTATATGATTCATCAGCTTATTATAGCTTCTGTCTTTCCCTAATATTTGTGGTCCCATAATCTCACAAGTACTATCAGAAAGCTGAAATTTTCACTACATGTCTGATCTTCTACAGTAAGGATTTCTGGAGGGGCACTATATCCTTAGTTTCAGGACACCCAGGGCTTTGTGAATGGATGCAGTTAGAGTGGGTTCCTTTATTTGGGATTCCTTTTTCTGCCTTCTGATAATAAAATACATGTGGGCAGAAGGTAACTTAAAATAAAACAAAAATCCCGAATGTCTTAAGTCCATAAAATTTTGCTTTAGTCTTCATTTAGTACATCAGTTTTTTACAATTCATGTATTTGATGATATGCAGGTCTTCACAAGACTAGCTCATGACTGTCTGACAGAAATTTCCCCCAGCAGGGTTTATTCATTGTAACCTAGGAGTCAGGGCATATTTTACTAGCAAGTGCTGTGCCATCCTCCTGCAGTTGTGTTTGCACTGCACCTCATTACTATACACCCTCATTCAAGTCTTTCTTCTGTGACTATCTGCCCTCAGGTCCTACCATGATTTTAAAAGAGTCTGGACATTATTATCTCCAGACCTGGCTCCATGAGTCTCTTCAATTAATAATTTAACAGTAACTCACTGGGCAGGCTATGTTATGTCAGCTGAATGCTAAAGAATATAAAATGCTTACAAAATTATTTTGTGTCTATCTCTGCAGACTAAGGCACCTCAGATACTGATTTTGCAGATTAATACAGATACAGCACACGTTAGCAGAATACACTGCAGTGTAAAAACGTTGGGCATTCCTAGACAACCACAGTTTCTCTATATTCTGACATAAACAATAGCTTACGTCCAAATTTCAGAGTGGCTTCACTGCTTCTGACAGTTCCAAAAACATTCGACACTACACAGACATATATTCCAGTATCCCTTGATTTCTCTGGATTAGCAATAACAAGTCTGCCTCCCACCATACTGTAGCGCTCCTTTGTTAAATCAATATCCCAGTTGTTCAGTTTCCACCTATTTAGAAAGAAAAGCCAGATGTAAGATTTGGCCCCCAAAAGCAAACCTGGTAAGAAATACGATGTGAAAAACAATTCATAAATTCTGACAAATTATGCAGGAAGTTATTAATATTCTTCTATACAAGTTTTAAGTTTTCCTTCAGCAAGAGGCATAGATTTGAACTCCAGAGGTCTTTCAAACATAACAGTGTCAGTTCTTCCTTCTTACACATGTGACAGTTTGTTAAAACATAGTTGCTGGCTAGGCAGTAAGATGCTTGAGCTCTCTGGAAATCAGTTAGCCAGTCACCAAACACACAGATTTTAAACCTATATCTAACACCAGACAGGATAAAAATATACTTCCTCTACACTTCTAAAGTATGGGGTAATGAGAGATTTTTGTAAACCTGTTGCAGATAATGAAAATGTTTTATAAAACATAATGTGCCAGTAAAGTCATTGCAAAACTGTGGCATGCTTCATATAAGACCTACTTACTGCTACTGATTTTTACTCATTTTAAGAAATGTTAAAAAGCACAGAGTGGGTACCAGTGCTCATGATTTATATTCCTGTTTATTACTGTGTCCACAAGAGGGAACCCATAACCTTAGAAAGGAACTGCCTGGTTCCTATGCACAAATAGCAAAGATGCTACTTTAATACATTTAAAGATCTTAAAATTATTTCTGCATAAATATGTATCAAAATATGCAGAGTTCTCATTTGGAGGCGGATCTTGCACTCATCATAGAAAGAAACGATAGTAAGAGTGGAATGAACACACACATGAAAAAAAAAATCTAACGAATTTTGATGTTCTGGAATTCTAGAGGTATCACTTCAGCCCTGTGAGGCATACTATATGTTTCTGTTAGAAAAAATAAATATATCCTCTGTTCAGAAATATCTAGGTATAAATGTCCTGAGGACAGCTCATCCTGCAATGGAAATGGCAGGAAGGAGTTATTTACTTCCAAGACAGAAGAATTTTGGCTCAATAACTGTTAGAGGGTTGAGATAAAGATAACATATGGAGGTATACTAAAAATAATGTGTCAGAAAATAAGAAAAGTGTCCTTGTTCTGTACTGCAAGTATCATTACATCACCGATCAGTGCTAAATGTCATTGCAATGCAATTCTTTTAGAGTGATTTTGCTCGTTCAGACTTTGCTGAACCCACAACAGATAAATAAGAATGCCAAAATTTATTTAGTCTGTAATCACCTAAGGATGGTGTGTTTGCAGTCTTGTAGATGGGGTTGGGGGAGTCTCTGGACCAACTGGAAGGAATCGGGAAGTACCTCAAAGGGTCTCAAATCTTAGCATTTGTAATCTCTCCACACTTTACAAGCATGGCAAAAGGAGGTAAGTGCAATAAAATGTCATATAGCAGGATCACATTCAAATGGTTCTGTGCAGGTAGACAACCTGTTAGCATACTTTTAAAAGTGGCAATGAAGATGAAATAAGCTGTGATACCACAGTTGACCGCAATACTGTAATAGATTTAAAAGAACAGCCAACAGACTTGATTGTTTTTTCTGTTCCAGAAACCAGTGTGGGAACACACTTGAGTACTGGGGTTAGGTCATAGGGCAATTTACTGAAATGTATTGGAATTCAAAGTAAGGAATTCAAATGTAAGGAATTCTCAGAGCATCGAGCCTCTAAGCCAAGACTTAAAATTAAGCACAGCTGAGACAGGTTTAGCTTTAGAGTTTAAAATATAGGAAAAAATAACAAGTTTTAGGATGCAGCAATGTAAGTTTTTGTGTCAGAACAGGATTGGTTAAGAAAGGTCACACTGTAATTAAACAAAATTTCTTAGTATTGGTTTAATTATGTAAATATCTTTATTGGCAGTGTTTTATTGGTTAATAAATCCTTAAAGAATCTTATTACCATAAGTCTTGTGACTTCTGAGCCATGCTGTGAACATCTGTAAGACTAACTTACCCTTTCCTTTCTGCCTGTGTAAAAGATTGAAAAAAATAAACTGCACTTTCTAAAGCAATTCAGAAGTCCTGGTCCTGTCTCTGTGCTTCATTCAGAAAAAGAAAAAGATCCCCACAAAAAAAATGTAACTTGGGAGCAATAAACTCATGGGTAATTTACTGAAATGGATCTCTTTTGCTGGCAAGATATTGTGTCCATCTTTAGTGCAATGAAAACAGTGTTCTACCTATGATCAGGTTGTAATTTAGTCACAGTCCTAATACTGATAATCTTAAGTACATTTCTCTTTACACAATGAGCAGATAATGGCTGACAAACTCATATGAATGCACAACAAAGCACAGCTTTCTACAATAATATAATTATTGTCCATGAAGTCATGTGGGAATCTGTATTAAAACTAGTTGAAATGTGTTTTCAGAAGGAAGTTTTTCATGTCTTCAGTAGCATAGCTGACACATTCCTGATAACTGCTCTGCAACACATTGGATGCTAAAGCAACATAGGATGTAGAATATCCAGATTCAACAACCAATACTTCTCCTTTAAAAGAAAAATAGAATTTAAAAAGCCATTCTGAATCAAAAATTAACAAAGACTCAAATCTCAGTCAACCTCAATCTAAGCAGAAAAGATAGCCTCTCAATTTTTTTTGAAAGGTCACTTGTTTTTTTTTTTAATTTTCATATGGATCAGTATTTCCTTCAAAAGCTGTAAACATTTAACACAATATACTGTTTTTAATGCTGATTAGACATTTTGTTAAATCGAATCATGGTTGAGTCTTACTCAAAAATTGTGCATCTCCCCATTTTTCCCACCTTGAAGACTTCACTCCAACCTTTTAATACAGTCAACCATTTAATAACACAATCTGAAATAGCTGCTGAATAAAATATGCAAGATCTGAAAATGAAATCAGGAGATGTTACCTGTAAGTAGGAGGAGGAACTGCTCGAGCTCTACAGTTCATTGAAACTTGTCCATCTGAAGATTCTTCTGGATAGATGGTATCTATAGGTTGCTCCTCAAAAACAGGTCCATAACCTTTGTTTCCTTCCTCTGAAAACAGAACAGAGTTTCAAAGCAATCCCTTTTTAACTAGCAGTCAAACTGAATTTGCATCACACATTCAAGAATCAAAACATGAAGGCAAAACAGAGAGTCACCTGAAGTTAAATTCTACATGCTTCAGCAAAACTGGAGCAGTATGGATAACAAAAGTGCTGTCTGTCCTTCGCTGCCTCCTGAGAACCAAAGTAGCTCACCCTTTGTTCCGCTAATGCTACCTTGTGTGCCTTCTCTGATGAAATTCATTACTTGTCACTGTTTAGGCCAAATCCAGAGATAATTAGCAACAAAAATTTGTCCCTTAGAAATACAGCGAAACCAACTCATTTAACAGAGAACAAAAAATTCTAATCAAAAAGACCCATATCCAAAACAACTATGCTTAGTTATTCCTGTTCTTATAGCCTAATAATCTCCATTGATTTTATGTATTTACAAAGAATCTTTACTACATTAGACAAAAAAAAAACCCTTCTGTTGGGTATTAAAGCTGAAAATTACATTGTTTCCAGATCACACATGTCTTTCCTTTTAAGCCGAGGTATGTATTAACTTCTACACTTCAAAATACAATTTTTGAAAGGTCCTACACTGGAAACAATTTCAGTTTGCAAAGTCTAAAACTTAAAGGTGAATAAATGTAAAACCAGTTTGAACACAAATTTTATTTCCAAATCTTTATCCTTCATTTGTGGATGCTGTTGTACAGTTGGTAGGGTCTGTCCACCCCTGCTGCACTCCCTTCTCCTTTATCTCCTCCAAACATACAAGGTTGCTCTCTGGGGTCTAAGAAGCAAGACTAAGAGCAAAGGTGGAATGTTCTGGGGAAATTCTTCTCAGTAAATCCAGAATGTAACTGGGATTTTTTCTGCGAAAATGTCAAATATGCATTCTAGGTACAGAATGGCTCTGTGAGGAGGGAGTGGATGCTCCACATAGATAAAATTTTGAGGCAACATGGTTTTCTAATTCTCACAGATGTCTGCTGAGATTGAAATAACAGTATGGACACTTGTAAGCAAATTCATGGGAGAGCAAAGGAGAACATGACTGCTAACAAGTTCACTTTCCATTCAAGGTCAGAGCCTTGCTCCAAATCCTAGAGACACCAGAGACTTGTAAAATGACTGCAAGAATATTGTAATACAAGGGAAACAAACAAAACAAACACAGTTTTAACTAATAAGGTCTTCAGAGATGCCTTAATAATTTAACTCAATAGCAAGAGTTAAGGATGGAATGATTTTCAAAAGTAATGGCTAAGGATGGAAAAATTCTAACATTTTGGAGTAGTTTCTGTTCTGCCTATAGATATTTGCTATATCTTGTAATTTTAAAAGTCTTCTCAGATTAGTAAATATAAAAGTCATATAAAAGATGAATATTCTTAAATCAAATTATGACTTTATACTCATGCCCTTAAATCTGTTTGGGCATAAAACATTTTAGACTAAATCAGACAGTTTTTCAGGAAACCTATAAAAGAAGAAAGAATCTCTCTATATACCAGGAATATATAAGGAATGTGAATTATAAAAGTGTGAAAATACCAAATATACATAAAAACACTCTTTCTGCAGATATTTCTTTTTCTAAATTCCCTATTCATAGATAGACACTGGATTACTGGATTACAACACTAGAATAAGACTGTTTGCAGATAAAAAACAAGTTAATTTTTGACTTCAAATCTGGGGTAAAAAGTCACCACTTCCCTTGAGGACAGGAGCAGGTGTAGAAGACATTGTTATGCTCTGAGATATATGGTCAGGCAACTTAATTTTTAAAAATTAATTACAGTAATTTCACAATTATAAGCCGTACAATTTTGACTAAAATTTTGGTCAGAACCCAGAAGTGTGGCTTATAATCAGGTGCGGCTTATAATCGTGAAATTACTGTAATGTAATGAGAATTCTTTCAAAGAAGCAAAGAAGAGCAGCTAGAAAGGCAGAGCTTTGGAAAAATAAACTGCCTTTTTTCATATTTTGAAGCACAACACAATATAAAAATCTACGCAGTTAGACCAAAAGAAGAACTGAAAAAGCAAGATTCACATACATGCTCAGAGACTGGAATGACTAAACCAGATACCTGATGGGATGTTCTGTGCAGTTCTCAAAAATAAATACAGAATAACAACAGCTTCTAGCAGCAAATAGCCATATCATATGCAGCTGACTCTTCACCTTAGCACTCAAATGATGTTACAGAGCACTTAGGCATTTCATAGCATGCATTTTTAATGCTGCTAGAACTATTCATTATACTGAGTGAATGCCTGCTTCTCACACCTATCAAATGTGCTTTATAAAGGCATTTCTGCTGCAATCTATTATGAATCCGGTTTCAGGTGTCTTTCTGAGCAGAATACAATGTGCACACTGAATTTCAGGTATGGCAAACAATAAACCTTTCATTCTCAGCCGCAAGATGAGCATGGACCAGTGATATGAAACAGGAAATGGGAGAAAAGAGAAGAGAAAGAGGTTTTGAAAAGATCTGCAAAAAATGTTCACACTTTATGTGAAGTACCATGACTGTGTGACCAAGTTTGGAGAGTGACGAAGGGAAGACTAAAAGTACAAGGAAAAGGAACAGCTCACTGAGGTTGTGCCTACGTGAAAAATAGAAGAAGAGAAGGAAGAAGAAAATTGACATATTAGGCAAACTGAGGATGTGATGAAGAGCACATTTCCTATGTTTGAGTCCTGCTTTGGACAAGAGGATGTACCATCTGACCTCCCAAACAGTGCCCTATGTTTTGGGTGAATTTCTTGCTGACTATTAGAGGCATTCTTCAATAAATTCTGAAAACAACACCCCAACCTTTCAATAGTTCTAAAAATATTAGGAGGTCTGTGCAAAGGTCAAGAAAATATTTTCTCAATTGATGAGATCACAGATTCTGTATAAGAATCTTTCCCTCTGGAAGGTGGCCCTGTCATCTGTTGTCTATGTGACATTTTCTAATGAGTCTTCTCCTTTTCTTTCTGCTTCCTGTACACCTATCTATTTCCTTGCACTTAACATTGCCAAAAGTGGCTGCCCGAGACAGTGGCTGGGTGTGAGTATTGAGCTGCCCCAAAGTGTTGTATCTAGTTACATATTTTAACATGAGAGACGGACAAAGATGTGTTGACATGGTGCATGGCTGGATTAACCTTGAGTGCTAAAGGATGCTAAATGTAAGAGCCTTGGAGCCATCCATTATCAGTTCAACCAAGTTGTCAGGCTCTGCATTAGCCTTGTAAGACCAGAAACCCTTTGATATTTAGAAGCAGATCTTGTACAGTTTTCAATATGTCAGAGAAATGAGGACCCGCTCGTGTCTGAGAAGCCCATGCTCAGAAACAAGATAGTCTGGGAATGAGAGAAAGTATCTCAACTAGGCATGCGAAAACATAAACAGGGCACTTCCACATTTCTGAGCGCTGTGATCAGCAAACACATTATGATTATTTAGTTACGAATTTCAGATGCAGAAGTAGCAGGAAATGGTCTTCTAAGACCCAAGCAGGGACAAGACAGACAAGGTAAACAGGTACTAAGTATATCCACCCGCTTCTTTTATTTTGAAGAAAATTATTCTCTCTCGATGGAAACTCTGAATAATTCTGTACGCTGTGTTAAAAAGTTTTAAATAATGTAGATCCTAGCCCTCAGTTCAGAAATACCTTTTTGAACCTACTGTTCTGGAAAATGTCCAAGCATTAATAATTTAAGGTTTGTGGGCTAGATTGTTTTCTTTACTTCTCTAAGTCATGTGGGAAAAGTTGTACTTGGCATCATGGAAAGCTTATGTGATGAAGGAGTAATGTGTTCATGTTGAAAAAAATTCGTAATGTAGCATCACCATGATGGAGAAGAGAGGGGTACATCATAAGTGTTAGTCATCTAGATGCTAAAGGGAAATCATTTTCCAAGAGCCAGTCAACACTCAAAGAGAAAATGAAACCACTCCAGCACTCCTACTTCATATTATATGAAAGACTAAGATTGTCTTTGGGAAGGTTGCCTCTATTTTTCTGAACCCAAGGAACCAAGAGAATCTGTTTCCTATGTGCCAGTGAGGACATTGAAGAGCTGCATAGTTAATGATGTAGTTTCTCCTTCAAACAAGTTTCAAGTATGAAAAGCTCCAGCCCCCAGCAAAGCACAGTTTCTCCACTTGTGTCTAACAGTGTACAGTTTTCTTGTCTTCTCATACCGTCAAGAGGAACTTCAGCCAATACTAATTATTTTATTTTAAAGATATCCCCTATTGCCTATTCAATATTTAAATTTTTCTGTGGTTCTTCCTTAAAAATCTAAGTGTTACTTCAAAAGTGACTGAGGAGTCTAACATGTTGATCCCAAGGAAATCCAGTGATGGGCAAATTAAGGATGAAGCTAAAGTGCAGTATTTATTCTGCACAATCTCCCCTCACAAGCCTTCCTGGTGCAGATGAAATACCAGCAACACACTCCGAAATTCAGAGTACTGTCTAGCAGCATCCCCAGATACTCATCAAAACAACTGCCTTGCATTGAAAGGATCTGCATCTTACTGGCTTTCTTGCTTTACGTGTCTTCTCTGAAGTTTCTAGTGATTTTTTGGAAATTTGGTTGCCGAAAAAGCAGAAGGGCTTTTGACATTTTAAACCCTGGACTATTGCCTTATTTTGCACAACTCAGAATAGTTTACTAGAGTGACAAGCTGCCTCCTAAGGCATGATCTGACTCAGAGGCTGTCTGGCTCTGCATAATCAAATCCCAAAGTAAAAAGCAGAACAGTTTTAGGAGAAAGAAATTAACAGAGGGACATTTTTCACTATTGATTCCTTTCAAACACAAATGTAATCTACTCTTCATTAAGCATAATAAAATCCAGGGTCTTTGCAGTTTTGATAAGTCTTTTGGAAGAACAAAACAAGCTGTAGCTGAAAAACAGTTCTTTTGGTGATAGATTAGTATCCCAAGTGAAGATACACTTTAGTTCACTGATTTATATGGGAAGTAGCAGATGACAGAAAAGTTTGAAATTCAGACTTAGCAACAGGACATGAATCTAATGGGGAGTCAAAGGCAACTTGGAAGTGCATTGGAGAAATGTCAGGGGGAGTGGAGAAGAGTCAAATATTATCAGAAATAGGCATGAAATATTTTTTTGGCAGTGGGCTGACAATCACTGACATGTTCCCTGAGGAGTGATTTGCTGTTCTCATTTGCTTTGCACTACTCAAAGTGCACGCTGAAAAGCAACCCTTGTAACAACTGTCTGTTCTATCAGTAAGTCGAAGACCAAATTATTTATGCCTTTTTCACCAGTTTATATCTGCAAGACTACATTTCAAGCACTAATTTACCTGGAAAATAAATACTGCTCCTGTCTCATTGCAGAAGACGATCTCTGCCTATAACTCTAATGCACTGTTTCATAAAATCTTTGCTTCCCTTCAGTTAAGTAAGTGCACATTCTCCAGTGATGAAAAATGGCCAGTCAATGCAACATATCTATATTTGTGCCTTTGATTACCATAAAATAGAACTTGCTAAAAAATCAAGGTGTTTACTCCAAAGAAAACTCTTAAATTTCTAAAAACACACGTATTTCACTTTGGAAATAATTTTAGAATTCCCTGCAGTGAGAAAAAAAAAATTGAAAACAAATAAAACCCCTCAGCTTTTAGAGTCTCAGAATAACTGTCATCACTTAAGGCCCAATTCTGAACATCTCAAGTCAGTGCAACAGCAGGTTGCTACTTCTATTCCCCGAATACTTCTTAGCTGTTAAAATCTGAAAGCTCTCAATGTCCAGTCAAATACATGAATTCTGAATACTTTGAGGTTTCTTGGCTGCTATCTTTGAACCTGGGGACACCCATAGGGTGAGACATCTCAAAACACAATGTATCTGCAAGCGATCAGATTCCTGGGTCCGGAGCAGTTAATATAACAGTGGTCTGTTCAGGAAACAGGTTTACAAAAACCTAGACTACAGAGGAGTTTGCCAAAGGCAATTTACAGAGTAGACCCCCCTAGAGCTGTGGATCCAGCACCACAGAATGCAAGGAGACAAATATACTTCCAGACAAAGCGTGTTTTGATTAAAGGTGCTAAAACAACTTCTTAAATACTCTGCTTTCAATATCTGCTTCCAGTTAACTTGTCTCTCCACCCTGGAACTTGGTCTGTCTTGCTATTTAAATAAGAGTTCATGATCTTTACTCCAAAACCATCCCCAGTTTAGACATCCTCCATTGCTGTTGACACTGCCAGCATTCCCCTTGGTAACATCACGTGGGGAAGAACATCTCCTAGAACTTGATAACTCTACTTGTGCTCCTTCTTTCCCTTCATTATCTTTCATTTTTTAACCACACTGAGAATACTTCCAAGCAACCTGTTATATTTCATCTTGGTTACGGCAGATACATATTTTCTGGATACAATGGCATTTTCATTGCCAAGAAATATATTAAAAAGAAAAATTTGCTAAGACTAGCTGCCAGCAGCTCTCACACCCATTTGAAATGAGAAACCCTCCAGCAAGATTCAAGTGCTGGGACTGAGTAAAGACTGCAACACCAGATTTACATAACCTAGATGGGCACCATAAACCCTAGACGACAGAAGCACATTTTCTCTCCACTCAAAAGGTTATTTAATAATTTATGTGAAGTAAAGCAGATCCAGGAGCAGAGAGCGCGTGCACTATCAAGCCTTGCAGTAACACACTGACAGTAACAAACATCCTCTGATTATATAAAACTAGGAATCTCCCACATTGGAGGGTGGTGCCATGCCTTTAGAGATGGCCACAGGTCTTAACTCTGGCTTTTGACGAAAAATACAAGCAGGTATTTATTCCATACCAGAAGATAAGTTAGGAAATTTCTTTGAACAGCAACAACACTATTAGAACGTGCCCTGGATTCACAATCCTTCACACCCAGTGGCTCCTATCTTGTTGTGGGAATCTAAGAGTGCCAAGTACAGTCCAGTGAGAGATCAAATGAACCTTGCTATGACAGTGTCACTGCACTCAGTGTCATGATAGCCCAATTTGCTCTTCCTATGTCACTTAGTTGTGACCCTCACAGCACACAACCTTCCAATGACTGTCCCAGGCACTTGCCAGCAGCTACAATCTGGTGCCAAGGTTTTTTTGGCTAATGGGCACAACAGGGATGTGCAGAATACCCAATAGCATTAATAATTCAATCCTGCCTGTCAAGAAATTACCTGAACATTTGTTCTCCTTGATTGACACACCCTTTTTATCAGCCAGTGTCCAGCACTTCTTTGGCTACTGCAGCTGATTTTTTTGTTTGATGTCAACAGGTCAGAGCAAAATTACATGTGTAATATTACTGATAACACTTCACGGTCTTCTTTTTATTATTATTTTTATTCTCTCAGGAAAAGCCCAGTATTGAATGAAAGTGGTGAGTTGAAAGTTTTAATTTTGGTGCTATCTGCAAGCCTCATATCTTAACAAAGAAAATAAGCTCTTGAAACACATGGCAAATATATTGTGAAGGTATTGATTTTTTTTAGGCATCAATAAATCCTCCATCAAACTCAGACATGGAGTAAAGAACAGCATTCAAAACCATAGAATAAAATAATGTTCCTGCTACACCAGAAATCATTCCTGTGAGTGCTGGACTAATTTCTTAAAGGCTATGAGCTTAAATCACAGTATAAATCAGACTTTTTGACTCAATAATAAGGAATAGGGTCTCATGGTAGTGAAATTGAAGGAGTGCCTGAAATGATATCACAGATCAAGCAAGTCTGTGACCCTGAAAGTAGGGAAGGCTCTAAAGCCTACTTTGAAATGGACCAAAACATTAGTATACAATCTCTGCACTTTTCAAATATTGGTTGATATTTTGTGCATGCTCTGTTTATGCTAACAGTAAAATTTATCCCAGCAACTAAAACACAGCTTTCATTTAAATTGGCACAGAAATCTGAAACAAGTTTTACAAATCTCAGAGTTGTTTGGAGCAGTTGGAATTTTGCCTTTTTACAGACCTCTCTCTATATCTTAAAATGGAACTAAAACTCCAATTGCATACATTTCCCTAAATGCAGATGGTAGAAATATGACTCCAGAATATTTTATTATTTATGGCCCCACCTCTATTTATGAAAAATGCTATAATTTTTAATACAAAAATTAAGTCAGAACATGCAGAACTATCCCACTGTATTATGAAAACTACCATTACACTGGGCTACTCGAAAATTATGAATTCTAGATGGTGTCAATGATACAGAATTTTCTTGTTCATTATTCTAAACATGTTGATCATCTGTGCACAATAGACAATTGATATACTTTCTATTATCTAGAGAAAGATTTCATTCTATATATCAAATTAGACAATGCCAGATTTGAAGACCAGATCTGCCTTTTTTAACAATTTCTATTATGGTAGTCATTCTAATAAATATGCTTCCTGCCAGTTTCATTATTCGCATTTAGTAATTTGTTGTATCTGCACAAATAAATTAAAGCCCTACAAACATTCCACTTGTCCTTGAAACATATTAAACTTACAACAGTTACTTTAATGAATTAACACAGAAGATCATCTTACCTGTCAGCGAGTAGACAAAACAGGGTGTAATAAGATGATAGATGAAAAACCAAATGGTTATCTTCTGTTCAGCCATTATCTCAAAAGGAATTGTGTACTGCAACGCCATCATTCAGAGAACTAAAAATACCTGTTACAGAGAAAGAAGAGAGAGTGAATAATTGTGACACAAGGCATTATCTCATATCACATTTGGCCTGGCAGATTATGTGACTAAAGTGAATACTTAAGAGTTAATATAGGAGAGAATCTTTTGAATAATAAATGCATCGTCAGAATTTCTGTATCAAATTAATTATCTCTATTATTCAGAGAGCACTCTATTTCAGAGTACTGAGATTTTCTGGTGATAGTATAATATGGTAAATGTTAGAACTGAACATTCATTTTTGCACTTCTCTTCTGCATTCTATCCTCCATCTCAGAAAATACTACATTTCAATTCATGACTTCAAAGTCTGTAAAAAGAAGACTACAGTGAAACTGAAGTACATGCATCTCTTTCAGATTCATTTTGTCTGGTATATCACTATTTTAAATGCTCAATATACAATTGATGGTCTCTCACAAAGGTGGCTTTATTTTTATGAGTTTTCCTTTTAAATATTGAATATAACCATTATTGCAGTGTTGTTTTCAAAGGTGTCTCTTTTCCATATGGGAAATTCCACCTGTATATATATTAAAACCAAGCAAAAAGCATGCAGCTTCTTTTGAATATTCTAAATTTTTTCAGATACTTCTGTAAGATTTGTTACTACTTTCAATCAGAATATATCACTAGTGTTTTGTTTCTTGCTGGGGACTGTTATCTATTTCTTTAGGGAAATGTGTCATCATGTTCACAACGTGCAATTCTCTAGGTTTTTGTGATGGATTTCTTGGCATGGATATATAAATACATCCTCTACATCCATCACACCTTGTTCTTGCTCCGTGATCAGTTCCACTCTAGCACTCAGTAAGAACTTTAAGTAAGTATTCCAGCTCATCACTGACAGAATACTGTATCTCAGACACATGCTGATACCATCCAGTCCACTCAGTATATTCATTTTGTTACTATTTCATTATAAAATATGCTTATACATACTGAAACACTCTTTAGTAATATGCATCCCAGAACATGGTGCATGCCAAAAAGGAAGACTTGTATATTGGGGACATTGTTCAGTGGTAGATGTGGGCAGTTCTGGGTTAGCAGCTAGACTCAATGATCTCAAGATGTCTTTTCCAACCTAAATGATTCTATGATTCTAATAATGCATTGCCACTTTTTGCAAGGTGTAATCTCAATGCTCCTGCTTTCCAGTCTCCCATCCCAGGAACTGATGACTCTGACATTGATGTTCACCTTTTACCATGACTCTTGCCCTTTCCACATCAAAATTTTTACAAAATTGTTCATTTCCAAAATCCAGATGTTTTAGATCTTGTTTTGAAACTGCCCTATTTCCCACTTCCAACACCAAGAAAGGGGAAATTTTAAATTACAAAGCACAAGTACAAATACACTTGACTCCCTAAGTATGGCAATCCTGCCTCTATTACAGAGACTCTCTGAGCTGCTGCTGGTCATGCCTGCTGCAGTGCAGGGGTCTCACATCTCCCCCTGAGGTGGCTAGGAACGTGTCTTGGCCATTGGGGCCTTTTACTTGTCCCCTCTTCCTCAAAATAATGCTAAGATGTTCATTAGAACATGCCTCAAATAGTGAATTTCCCTTAGAACAGAGTTTTAGGAGTGTCTTGATGAACTCATAATGCAGGAAAATGACAATAAATATCACAAGAAAATCTTCTGGCTCAGAAATTACAGAAGCTGTTGCATGTCACATTTTTTTTCCTTTTTTAAGCAGAATAAATCCTTAATAAAAAGTGAAACACTGTATGACTCTGCAGTTATGGCTGTTACATGAAAACTGTGCTCAGCAAAACATAAACAAGAGTTAAGCAGTAATTCCCCAGAACCAAGATTTATTTAGAAATATTCCCTAGAAAAAGGCTCTTACATTGGCAACAAACAAATATGCTTATTGTAGCTGTATCCAAGGAGAAAAATTTACTAAACATCTTTACTTTCCCACTTCTGTTGGCACTAAAGTTTCTTCAGATTATGCCACCAACTATCCACAACTGCTTCAGGCATCTAGCTTGACCAACATATGAACTAGTGTGTCTGTATGATTCATCCAGAAGACAGCAGTAAGTTAGATCAAGAAATGACTTTGTACACTTTTCCAGCAGCCATGTGCTGGCTATGACATTTTTGTGATATGACACTACCTTGCCCAAAACATTTCTTTCCAAATGACATGAGTAAATTGCATGGTTATGCTGAAATAATGGAGATAATTAAACAGCAAAGAAACAGGAACTCTTTAGGGAACAACGGTAATTACACAGCAGCTCATGGTGATAATAACTGTGTTCAAGTGTATTGATAGAGGAGACTGTTAAGAGCACTCTGTTCTCTTTCATTACGGTCATAGATGGAAGATCCCTCCTCCCTCTCTTCAGTAGAATTTAGGTTTGATTTTGGAAATATACTTTCCTCTAGTTCTCCAAAAATCCCTTTTCGTTGGCTCAGAAAAAATTGGTCTGAACAATGGCTCCAATTGCAGTAAATAAAAATTGTGTCAGTAAATGCTATAAATACTCCATTTAATTCAGAGACAAAAATATCCACCCTGCCAGGATTTAAATCCTTTCCCTACTCTCACTTGTTTCGGCTGAGTGGGTTCTGTATATATAGCACAGCCATCCCTCCTGATTCATCTCAGCTTGTGGGTGAGAAGCTGTTTCCCATCGCTCTGCTGAGTTTTGGCAGGGCTGGTTGCTATGAGATGAGACAGCACGCAGGTTATTGCTGTGTGTGTGAGGCGGTGGAGCTGTGCACAGTGCTACCACCCAGCCGCCCCAGGAGTCGTCCCGGCAGATCTGAGGCAGCAGCGCTGGTGCCAGAGGCAGCAGTGCTCAGGCAGTACCATCTACTTTTGCTTTACAGCTCTCAACCTTTTTTCTTTGCAGAGTGAGGAAGATATTGCTGCCTAATTAAAAATCATTCCTGAACAAATGAACAACCAAGTGGCTTTTCTCCTCTGAAAAAGCAGAGTGGCTACATAGCTAGACAAACTTCCTTCAGACTGTTCAGTGCACGGTTTTCCTTCTTCCAAAAAAGCATCACAATTATAGCAAAAAAGTAAGACATTTAAAAAATATGTAATAAAATGAGCAGACATTCAACTGCAACCATGCCATGTTTAATTACAAATGCTCATTAACACACTTAGGTCCCTTTTGACAGTTCAGTTTCCCAAAAGAGCCAGTCACCACTACAGAGCCTTTGCTAGACTCAATGAAAGACAAGTTCTGGTGAGCTGTCTGGAATGTAATCCTCCCAAAGGAGTTTGAAAAAACTGGGGCATTGGCTATGAATGGGAAGCATGTTCAATTTTGAACACAGAGGGACCTGCCAGAGTGCTTCTGGAGTCTTGCAGCATCTCGTGATGCTTCATTAGGATGAGAGGTGTTCCCAGGACACAAGGATAACCCTGTCTCTCTATAGCATCGAATGGTAACGATTCTTTAATAGCTCAAAATGCACTTCAGGAAAATGTCTGCATTTTCTGCCATATTCTGTGTGCCTTTCTTCAGCTCTTCAGTGCACTTTGGCATTTAGTAAAGGAAAAAAAGAAACCTATTTTACAGCTATGGAAGCAGACAGTGTTTTCCATCACTGCCCTGCTAAACCCAAACATGCAGATGACATCATCATTTTACAAGGACATAAAGTATTTTTCACATAGGCACAAAAAGAAATTACAAACAGCAGGTAATTGAAGTCAGTTGAATAAAGATTTTCAAGATCAAAAGCAGTACAAATAAATAATCTACTGGATTTGAAATCCAGAAGGGATAGGGATAAACAAGGGACTGCAGAGCAACAGTAGGGGATGTTGAAGGGGTGAAGAGGAGACAAAGATCTCAACATTACATAGGGAAGGGATGCCATGTGGGACATATAAGTGATCTGTGGGAAGGTGGAAACAATAAACCAACTCAAAAGGGCTGACAGAAAAGAAGGCAGAGAGGGAAAGAGAGGAAGAAATAGGTAGAAAAAGGTGTATGAGAATTACCAGTGGCCTCTGTCAGTAAATCTCAACATTTGCCATGGAAGAGCTTTCCTGAACCTTGCTTGTCAAGGCTTTCAGTGTGGGAGCAGTGTGATTACTGCACCAGCCCCTGACATCCACTCCAAACTCCAGTCAGGAACCCCAGGTGCTGAAGGGGAAGAAGGAGGCAGAAGAAAGTGTTTAGAAGTTCTGGCATGGTACACTTAGCTAGAAGAGGTAAATCAAGATGCTTGTTATGATCTTCGTTTCTTGGTATGTTATGATAATTATAGATATTCAAGTTTTAGAATTGGTAGAGATTCCATCCAGATTAGACCATAAATAGATACAACAATCTGGAAGAAATTTGTCGTTCTCTACCCTTTTTTGAAAAATGAATACATATAATTGCAATAATACCACTTGCAAATTAACACAGTGGCAAGTTATAATCAAAGTCTTTTAGGAGTCACACAATACTTCAGCCTAATCAGTGTTTTGTATTTGTTTTTACTTCAGACTTTTTCAGTGATTTTTGTAAGCATGTAATTGCTCCTCGTCTTTATTTTCTTAACAGAGTTGGCATTTTCTTCTATGATAAGTAACTCCTCACAAATCTCATTAGTTTCTCAGTATGCAGAAATACTACACAACATTTTGATTTAAAAAAAACAATTATCTACATTGCATATTATTTATTGTATCATTTGTTGTCCTTTTCTGCTATTTTGGCATTTGCAAATCAATTTTGTGATCAATGAACGAGTTCTGACTATTTAGGTAAAGACATGCCATTAAAAAGGGCACTGAATCCTGTTCATAAGTCTGGCTTCCCAGCCATCACTCACACACAATCTAATTTGCCTCTGAAGCCAATACTTTAGCCACTAGCATTTACAGTGTTCTCTATTACTGGAAAAGTGATGACAGTTAAGTTCCTTGCCACTGGACAAATTTATCTCATTCCAGTGGTCTGGGATTGCTGTGAGCAAAGTTCCAAGCCAGCCCTGCTCTTACAGCACTGCTGCACCTGCAGAAGATTTTAGGTGTTAGCTGGCTCTCACCTAGGAGTCCAAAAGTGACTTTAGTTTCCTTCATAAAGGCTTGTAGAAATACGTCATTTCCTTATGATTTCTGTAATTACAATGTTTGGTTTTGACAGATTTGTTCAAGTGGAAATGGAATCTCAAATCCACCCTTCACAACACTGCCCACTGGCCCAAACAGTCCATCACCAACAGTCATGCTTCTAATATTTTCCACCTCATCTTATATAAAGAATACAGCTACACTCTCCCTTTCACATGAATGAAACCCAGATAAAAGCATATCAGTTTGATAGCCCATGAGCAAGATGCTCTTCTTGAACAGAATTTACAATTTCAAATATGGAATGTCATAACAAAAAAGCACAAAGTTGGAGCAAAGTGAAGTTTCACTCTTCTCCTCCAATAATTCAATGTTTTAAAATGCTTACAGGTGCTAAATATCCAATAATTTAAAAATAAACAATCACAGAATCAGTTTATCAATATATTTTAACAGGCTAAACTAGCAAGTGATTCTATCACTACTGGTTAATTCAAGCAGCTCTATGATTTTGCTTAATAAACATTGACTTGGAACTACAAAGAACTGGTATCTTGGAGGTGAACTGGAATTTAATGCCACCTGGAATTAAATCTGGACAAAGAAAACAAGGAAGACAAGAAAGGGTTCTTCAACTGCCCCAATAACAAAAGGAAAACAAAGGATATAATGTGACTCCATAGCTAAATGGAGTGGGAGCTGATGGACACCCTAACAAGGCTGCTTGGAATTATCTTTGAAAGGCTGTGGTGATCAGAAAAGATCTCTGAGGGCTAGAAGAAAGTAAAGACCACCCTGGTCTTCAAAAAAGTCAGCCTCACCTCAGTCCTCAGAAAGCTGATGTAGTGCCTCATTCTGGAGGCCATCTCTATCCACAAAGATGACAAAAAGGCAATCAGGAGGATGTAATGAAGATTCCTTAAAGGAGAATCATGCTTGACCAACCTCATTGCCTTCTACTATGAAAACAACTACCTGGATGAATGAGGGGAGAGCAGTGGGTAATTTCTAGATCAACTTCAGCAAAGTTTTCAACACTGCCTTGCACAATATCCTCATAAGAAAACTCTGGAAGTGCAGGCTGGATCAGGGGACAGTGAGAACTAGCTGAACAGCAGATCCCATGGTGCCATAGTAAGTGGCACAGGGTTTAGTTTGAGTTCTGTCACTAGTGTCCCTCAAGGTTCAGTACTGGGCCCAGTAGGCTTTAAAGTATTCATCAATGACTTGGATGAAGATGAATCCTCAGTAAGTTCACAGGTTTGTGTGCCAACACAAACCTGAGAGGAGGGCTGATACCCCAGAGTGCTGTGAGCCATTCAGAAGGGCCTCAGCAGGTTGGAGAGAGGGACAGAAATTCTGAATTCAATGACAGATTCCTGCACTTGAGGAAGAATGCACCAATTCAGGCTGTATCATCCTTCCTATTCTCATTATTTATCTCTGTTTTGTCTTTTTGTTATTTTGTCTTCATAGTTCATACAACTAATATGTCTTATTTTTCTTATTTACATTCATTATGAACCCACATTAATTTTTTTCCCTACAAGGGCCTTAGAGCAGTCACACATCTGTCTCAGCCTGCAGTTAACCAACACCTCTGCAATGAAGGCTCATCTGGTAATACTGTTACAAACATATTTTCAGAAACATTAGGCATCTTCTAATTTGTGGGAAGCTTGATAACTCATCTTTACTATTCATCATTAATAGAGATTATTTACTTTTCTTAAGTCAGCTACAAAAACACAGTTTTGAAATACTTTCAGATCATGAAGTGTTGCTTCGTGGTACTTACACACTGTCTTTAATTACCACATCAGCAACAAAGGGTCAGACAGTCCCTAAATTTGATTCCAAGGTAACCAGACATAACCAAGTCTCTAAAATCAGCATGAAAAGATATCAGCCATTAATACAAATAAATATCCATGACTAAAACTGGATATTCCTTCATTATAACACAAATTTTTAGGTTACTTTGGTCGATATTTTTTAAGGGACACAACACATTAACTTCAGACAAATTATATGTATAATTGCTGCTATTTTTTTAAATTTTAAATTTTGTTAAAGTTTATAAAAGAAAAACATACTAATCCGAACATCATATTGAAATTAAATCTGAAAGAGATCAATTTCTAAGAAAAAGCAATCATTTTATGTTTTAGAAAAATAAAATTAAGACTATAAAATCTTTATCATGCTCTTGGCATTTTAATTTGATTTTCACATTTTCTTGCACTTAGTAATACCTTGTTATTCATCAGTAAATGCATATACTGGAATGAATCATATATATTCAAGATGTTCACAGCAGATGTATTTATATACATAAAAATTTAACAGTTTATCCATATAATCTGTAACTCAGGATACCCTATAACATACTTCTCATTGTACAGCCAAAGACAAGCTCTGTGGGAGATTTCACCTTCAAAATGCATGTTTCCTAGCAACTCTCTTGAAATCAGAGTAGCATTTTTAAAATTTACATCAATCACTTGGAACTGTTGAGAATACTTAAAAACATCTCTTTCATCCTATGAATAAACAGTTAGAATCAGACTAGCAGCTGCAGAAAGGAGAAAGAAGGAAAATCAATTCAATGTTTACTAGGACTTGCTGATGGATTTTGGAACAATACATTATTTGTGCCTTTTGGTTTTAAGCTTACACATTTCAGAACAGATGTTGGTGAGATCCATTGGTGCTTTTTATAGGTTTGAGTTTCTATTACCATTTCAAAGATCCTCTAAAACTACTTTTCAAGGATACATACTCATGAAGTAGGCTTAGGTATACTCTGAAGATTTTAGCAGATGAGTAATGGTTTCATTCTATTCTAGTGGTTTCATAATCTACAACAAAAGCATTTTTTCTGTCATCTTCAGATTTTTGGGGAGAAAAAAAAAACAACTAATTTTTTTTTGAAAGCTTAGTTTCTTGCCACCTAGTTGTCAGTTGATACTTTTCACACATGAGTTATCTATCAATGTTAGTAGAGCCTCAGAGGCACACAGCATTTACAGAAATCTTTCAACACTTAGTCAGCAAGGAAGGACACAAGGGCATATGCCATGAGAACAGTCTTTGGAAATCTCTGTGCCAAAACCACTACACCTGACATAAGAAACCAAAGCTACACAGAATCTTGATCTCATGATTGCACTTAGATTGCATGCATGATCTCAAGATTGCACTAGATCCACAATGCGGATGAAGGAAGCAAATGGACAGGAAAATGGGCAGGCAGTGGGACAAAAGGGTCTGGTTGTGACTCTTCTGGGTGACAGGTCCCTATTCAGATGCCCACCACTGGGATGGGACCCAGGCCATGAACCCAGGCCCCTGTGATGGCAGCAGCAGGAGACAAAAGAATGTGTCAGAGGTCTGAGCGGTGGCAGCTGGCTGCAGGGATCCATGTATCCAAGCTGCCAGCAGTTACGGAAGCTGATTACCTATGTTGGTGTGGATGTGAATGTCAGTGTGGGATTGCCAGCAGCCACAAAATAGCCAGCAAATACAGCAAGAGGCTTGGGAGCAGGTACTTGTGGTGGTGCTGCTGCTGGCAGCAGCTGGGGACAGCTGGGCATCTGGGGCCAGGTCCTGGGCAGGGTGGTGCCTAAGGGCAGCTATGGCAGGGAGGGGTGGAGCTGGGAATGCACACGGGCTCTCCACTAAGGGATCCTTCCTGATCAGCCAGCCAGCCCGAGGCTCTTGGGGCTGCTACTGTTGGTGACTCTGCTGCTGTAGGTGGACAGCCACACCAGAGCTGTGCATGCACCAGCAGCTGCGGAGCACCACTGGAGGTTCTCACAGGCACAGGGAGCTGCTGCAGGATCACCTTGTCCAGGCAGCCAGAGCAGGCAAGCCCCTCAAAAATAACTGAAAACTTCACTGAAATGTATCTGATGTTGAATTTCTACAATGATGTGAAAGATAAGCTCCATGAGAGTGTGTTTTATCATTGTAATGCAATGCATTTGTGAAAATGCCAGTATTTTACCTCTGAAATACAATAATGTCTGCATATAAAGCGTGAGAATTATATTATAAAAACCATGACTAAGTTTAATGACTGAATGCAGAGAACTCTTTAAGATCACTTCTAAGCAATAACGTCTATAAATAAAACCAAAAGAGAATAGTTTTGTTTTATACACACAAAACATCCTGTTCTGCTTTTTATACTTGAATATCAATAAGAAAAAAACCAAAAAAACCAAAAATCCCAAAACCAAAACAGCTTTCTGAAAGCCAAAAACCTGATCTACTGATATATCTGCAAATATTTAAATATAGAATGAAAACGTACAGAAAAATCATAAGAGGCAGTCACCAATTTGTAGGAATGAAGCCTAGGAAACTTCATTTTAGGGATCTTGTTCCAAGTTTCATGTTTTGGAGTCAAAAGATATATTTTAGTATGCAAATAAATACAGCTTAGGCATGTCAGCCACAAAAAAAAAGACATTTCTCTTTAATTATCAATGTTGCATTAGGAAGTCCACTTCAGTTAACTGATTTCAAATATTAAAAATGTTTATTGAACATATTAGTGTATTCTCTCACAGATGCTATTTCACTATGGTGATAAGCCAAGAAATCAAAATAACCTCAAAGTGCAAAAAATGGCAAAGTCATGCTGTCACACCTTGCAGCAACTCCATGTTTTTCCATGCAACAGAACAGAATCCCCACAGACTTCATTAAACAACTGCCTGCAGGTCCTGCACAGCTAATCTTTATTTACTGCATTGCTGACATGGAGCTGACACAGCTTCCAACACAGGGGCTTTCCCTGTTTAGGAGCTTCTTACAAAACAGGTATAATGAACACTGGAGTAAATTATATCTGAAAAAAATAACCCTTTCAAAATAGGAATCCTCCCTGTTTTAAATAGCAGCTCTGATTTGAAATCATGAGAAAGTGTGCAGTAGTGTTAGGGTTCTGTGCTTACTACTGTTTTTTAGCACCAAAGAGAGTTCAAACATACCATGTTTATAGTCTTTGCTTAGTAAAACTTGGACAGTCAGTGAACATGCACTGAAATTTTATTCATTATCCCTATTATGACCTAAAGTTTTCATCTTTGGCCAAAGAGCAATATTTCCTAATTCTTGATTCACAACTTCTGGATAAAAGATTATTATTATTATTATTATTATTATTATTATTATTATTATTATTATTATTTATTTTTAAAATTGTCCCAATTATTTAGGTTTATTTTAAGTGTTTTATATGACCAAAACTGTTCAACAAGTAAGGTTGGTCATTCAAACTGTACTATTAAGTACTCATACACTCATACAGTATTAATGTTCTGATTTTTCATTGTCTGGTACCACAATTGAAGGGCAAGAAATCCATTACCTAAGAAAAAGAAAAGCATAATCACCTGCAGACATTTTTCTACCCAGTGAAATAAAAGTAATCAGCATGTATTCTAATATCTCTGGTGATATGCTAATGGATCTACAAATTAGGAATGTCTTTCAGTGAAAGAATTTATGGATGCTTGAATCCATTAACTTTTACACATACTTTCACGCCTGCCTTTGCCCTTTTCCTCAAAGTGGTCAACTTTTCTTAATTGATCTTATTTCAGTGGAGAAGCATGTAAGGTACTTTTCACATTTAATTTATTGGTTAAAAAAAATTGATAAATTTAGCCCCAGATGTTTAGCTGAAATGACAAGAGAACAGACCAAGTGTTACTCACAGTAGCCAATATCAGAAATAAAATAGCATCATTGCCTTCATTGGAATCTCTGTGCTTTCATACTGATGGAGATATGAGAACACAGTTTAGCATGTGTACAAATATTTTAAAAGGCTATGTGAAGGATGATTTTATTTGTAGCTACCAAGAACTGCTGTACATCACATTCTGTGGTCTGCTAATGAATCTGTCAAATGAATCATTATAGCAACACAAACCTAGTCATTTAAGTATTTCGATTTCTCAAAATATTACAAAAAGTCACCATTTAGTTCTGTAACATTCTGTGGGGGCATTTGCCTTCTTTTGGTAAAAAAAAAAAAAAATTACCATTTCCATTACACTACCAACAATATGAAAAAAATCTTCAAAAAAATATTCAATATACACAATTAAACTAACCAGGCATTTTGCATCACAGTTTTATAGATTACCCTTTTCTTCTTATAAGAGAGTAGCTACAGAGTAGCTCTAGGTTGCAGCACAGATTGCTTCTGTGCTGATGGTATAACCAAAAAATCCTTTTGTAAGACATTGAAATTTGACAATAAATCAGTATTATCATCTTACATTACTATTTGCTTTGGTAATTTATTTTAATGCTGTAATCTGGCTTTCTGTTTATAGCAAACACAGAAATGCAAGGGCAATTTTGAAGAGCTAAAATTTCAGGATTTGTGATCCAACACATGATCTCAAGTCCAAACTTTGCAGATCATTCTTTGGACTCTGCAGTAGAAACATGACAACTACAGGAGCACACAGTCCTTTGTCAGTATGACATATCGACACTGAAGGATTTAAGTAGAAGCACAGTGGAACAAAGGAAATAGTACAATGATTTAGGATCCCAGCACCAAGGGTAGGGTTTCTATGTGTATAAAGTGTTATCAGAGTATCATGAAAATATGAGCTTCAGAAAACATGCAGCAAACTTCACTCCAGGAGGCACAAGATGCATGTACCAAAGAACTGAGAAATAATGTGTATTAATATAGCCTTTTCTTGTACATGAGGATTGAATAAAAGCTAGATTTTTCCTGGTTTGCATGGGCAAATTCCTCTTTGTCTATGACTCCCATAAGGTGGTCAAGAACAGATTTTTTTGACACGGACAAAAATAAAAATTCTCTTCATCTCTGCTCTCATATTTGACACCTGAGATTACAGTTGAGGAGATTGCTTAAGACATCCTGCTACATTCTTCAGTAAATTGTGGGATTTCATACTCGTGTCCATGTCTTATGAGAAGAAAAGCAATTTGATTGAGGAGAAAAAACAAAATAAGGAGAATTTCATTCCTCTGCTTACCATCAACCTTCCTGTCTTGATGATTGTTTTCCAGTATACAGTTTGAAGAAAACAGTAACTAGTGGACAAATTTATTATTCACAAAATATTATAGTGCTGTGTCTATAACACAATGTGTCAGATTATTTCAATAAGTGCTCCACTATTTTATGTTTCATGGCATATCTAAAGATTATTTCTTCCAACACATCATTAGTATTTTTTGTAGACAATGTTTGTGGTTAGCAATTTGGATTTATCTTGCAAAGAGTTTGAACCTACAATGAACAGCAAATGCATCTGAATCAAATACAGAGAGAAATGTTCAGATGATGGTCCTAAGTGATCAATATCAAGAGCTCTTGGTCTCCATTATGTTATAAAATTAATGTGACTCATCCAACGTCTCATAATTTTTTACTGAAACCATTTACTGAAACATAATAATCAACTAAAATAAATTCTGAGGAGGGTGATCTGAAAGTGATCATCTGTTGTTGTGAAACAATTTAATGAATTTTACTAAAATCTGTATATTTTGAAGATATTTTGAATAACTTTTATTCAAAACTGAATATGTACCTTGAAGATGGTTCTAAACATGTTTTGTGGTTTGTGTTCGAATCACCAACTTTTTGTTATTGATTTCACACATTTAATTCTTCATTTCCTGTGTGGTTCATAATCCACTTCTCTTCCTACTTCCCAACAGGCACAGGTTGGATCTTACAATAACACTCAGGTAGAAGAAGTCTGAAAGCCCTTGTTAACAGCTCTTACAGCAGGCATTGTGAAATTTTCCTTAAATTCAAGAAGAGACTCTAAAGTGTATCTTTTTGATGCTATGTGTCAGGATCACTTTGACACAGGAAACTTCCTTTCTGATGTCTTCCCTTTAGAACTGTATTGATGTTCCTGCTGCTAGGCAGGCACACAACTGCAAGATACAAGAAAAGCTCTGAAGTCTTGGGTGTTTCCCATGTAATAGTGTGAAAAGAAGGACATGGAAAAAGAAATTACATTTCAGAGGAGGTTTTTGACCTGTTCAGCTCGGTAATACTTGTCATTTGGAAGTAAATGTAAATTCACTCTGGGTATAACTGCAAATGAAAAAAAGCCTGTTTTTTAAAAAACACAATTAACAGTAGGTACAAAGCAGCCAAAGTGTTCTTCCATGCTTAGAAAACCAGGGCATTCAGTGCAAAAAGGAATAAATTATGGAGGTCATAAACTGGAATGGGTGATCTCTGGGCAGCAGCAACTCTGGAAAACCTCTAATGGATAGAGTGGACAAGCAATTTTACTGGGGTTTCCAGGACAATGCTCTGGCTAAAAGAACTCCATGACCTTTAGGGATTAAAAGACTAAGAAGTACAATTATAATGTGAATTTGCTTGTTAGAAATATAAAAATTTGCTTGGAACTAGCATGACTCATATATGAACACTATCAATAATTGTGATGCTGGCAGATACTTGTTTAAAGAGACTTAAAAAAATGAGCATGGATAGATGTAAAATATACACATATATACAAAAGGAGTGGAGAAAATGCCTTATGGCAAGAAAAGAGCTTTGCTTGTTCAACCTGTCTGGCATACCAAGGAGATGACTGGGGAATATCCTGGTTACAGGATGCAATTACAACTTGGAAATATGAGACACAAAAGGGTACTGCTATCTTCTAGAGAAAGACATAATAAAACCAAAAACATGGAATTCGATTCTGGAATAATTTAGATGGGATGTATGGTAAAATTTTAGCAAGGCATACAGTGACATTCCCAGTTCTTAAAGTCTTCTGTAACTACTAAACACTTACTTGCAAGGCAGTAAGTACCAGCACTGAAGCAGCTAGCTGAAACTTGCTGACCTACCGTGGAACTCTCTGCCTTTCAAGACCTCGAGCTGCAGACTGAAGATGTTCTGGCATGGTGCTTCCCCAGAGTGGGATCCTTTCAGACTGACAAACCCTGTTCCCTGTTCCCAACACCGTTTTACAACACCTCCTTTTAGTGTTTTCTGCAAAGGATGCTGTGAGGCCAGAAAATAAAGTAACACGCTCCAGTGAGGTTCAAAGTAAATAATTTTTTTAGTGAGCAGCAACATCTATTGTTCCTACAATTAAAAATACTTCAATCTACTTGTTTTCTGAATACTACAAACAGCTATGGAAGCTGCAAACAAAGTTGTGATCAAGAGATCAAAAATACAGAAAAATTATTGTAGAAGAAGAACTTCTTGTTAATAGCTACATCAACTACAAAAAGTCTGGAAATGATATGGGGTTATGGATTATGGTGAAAGATGTTCTATTTGCATAGAAATAAATTACCTGCAAGAAAAAAATCTTTATAACCAGCACACTCATCATTTCATCGGCAGCAAGATAAAGAAACAGACCTCCACGTATTATGGATAGCTCTCACTGTTTCTCTCTTAAAAAACAAGCTTTGTGGAACATTTCAAATTTATGCAATAGACCATATGTCAAAGAATATTAAGAAACTTTAAACTTGATACTTCAAAGACTACATGCAAAGATTTTCAAGACTGACTTCTCTATCTATTATTAAAAATATAATTTGCAAATATTTTTCAAATATTTTTGGGGGCTCTCTTCTTTCCTTTTTTCCTCCTAGGCATTTTACCATTTCCACCAATTAATTTAACACTGATACTTCAAATCACATTACTCAAGATGAAATGCTGCTTATTAGCATCTTCTACACTCCCACTCTTTCCTCAAAAACAATTCACTTCTTATGTCTCATTTTTCGTTTTTCACAGAATCACTGGGTTGGAAGAGACCTTCAAGATCATTGAGTCCAACCCATGCCCTAACATCTCAACTAAAGCATGGCACTGAGTGTTACATCAAGCCATTTTTAAACACATCCAGGGATGGTGACTCCACCACCTCCCCAAGCAGACCATTCCAGTACTTTATCACCCTTTCCAGAAATTTTTTTTTCCTAATATCCAACCTGTATTGCCCTTAAGCGGAGCTTCAGGCTGTGTCCTCTTGTTCTGTCAGTGCTGCCTGGTGAAAGAGACCAACCCTCAGCTGACCACAGCCACCTTTCAGGGAGTTGTAAAGAGTGATAAGGTCACCTCTGAGTCTGCTTTTATCCAGGCTGAACAACCCCAGCTCCCTCAGCCGTTCCTCACAGGGTTTGTGCTCCCAGCCTCTCTCCAGCCTCATTGCCTCCTCTGGACACACTCAAGCGTCCCAAGATCCTTCCTAATCTAAGGGGCCAGAACTGGACACAGCCCTCAAGGTGTGACCTCACCAGTGCTGAGTACAGGGCAAGAATGACCTCCCTGCTCCTGCTGCTCACACCATTCCTGACACAGGCCAGGATGCCATTGGCCTTCTTGGCCACCAGGGCACACTTCTGGCTCATGTCCATCCTGCTGTTGACCAACACCCCCAGGCCCCTTTCTGCCTGGGCACTGTCCAGCCACACTGTCCCCAGCCTATAACACTGCAGGGGGTTATTGTGGCCAAAACACAGGACTCAGCACTTGGACTTATTAAACTTCATCCCACTGGACTCTACCCATCCATCCAACCATTCCAGGTCTCTCTGCAGAGCCCTCCTGCCTTCCAACAGATCAACACACGCTTCCAGCTTAGTGTCATCTGCAAGTTTACTAATGAAAAACTCAATACCTTCATCCATGTACTCAATAAAAATATTGAACAGAGCAGGCCCCAGCACAGAACCCTGGGGGACACCACTGGTGACAGATCCCCAGCTGGGTGCAGCACCATTCACCGCTCTCTGGGCCTGGCCATCCAGCCAGTTCTTAACCCAGCACTGAGTGCTCCTGTCCAAGCCATGGGCTGCAGCTTTTCCAGGGAATGCTGTGGCAGACAGTGTCAAAGGCCTTGCTGAAGTCCAGGTACACAACATCAGCCCTTCCCACATAAATCAGGTGGGTCATCTGGTCATAAAAGGAGATCAGGTTGGTCAAACATGACCTTCCCCTCCTAAACCTATGCTGGTTGGGTCTGACACCCTGTCCATCCTGTAAGGGCTGTGTGATGACACTCACTATAAACTAGTTTTGGCTATTTTTGCCTAATTTCAAGCACATTCAGATAAAAACATATACATCCACTCAATTTCTTATCTGCATCTCTCTAGTGCCAGGAACCAGTAGCATTAAGAATCAGCCTTTTTATACCTTTATTTACTAAACAAAAGTTTATTCCAATAATACTTTACCATTGTTTGTAGGAATTAGTTGAGTCCTTGTAAGTTAAGTACACTATGGTATTCACCCCTTATGATAAGGCATGCTTTCAAATACTTCCATTACTCTACTCTCGTTATTTTTATATGAAGCCACTCAGATATTTTAAAATCTGCCTGAAAGGCATCTGCAGTGCTTTCCTCAATCTTACTGAATACTTCCTACTTTACTGTAATTGAACATCACAGAAGAATATTTACACATAGCACTAAGATGCTGATTATCCCCAAGACTCCCCATGTCTTTTTCAAAGCCATTCACCTCATGGAGATGATAAACTAATCCACAGAAATGTCTGAATTGTACAGATACCTACCTTGAGGAGGAGAAAGAGCTGAAAACCCCAGGAACTGCTTGTCTGCCTATCTTTCCATTCTGTTCTGCATGGCAGCTACTCAGTATTAAAGAAAAAACTGTTCATTCCTTAAACCTGTTTTTAAAAATCGTGTGGCATGTTTTTGGTTCTGTGAAATGCAGTTAATGAACTGTGCACAATGATTTTCTGTTAGATCTTGGCCTTCCCTATTATTCAATTGCCAATTAGTTCAACACACTGCACCGCATGCACTGTTAATGCTACCAGGTTACACTGACAGAAAGTTTTTGTTGGTTTTTTTTTTGTTTTTTTTTTTTTTTGTTTTNCAGTAAAAGCAAAGAAAAAGGGTATATGAAATTCCATCACTGGAAAGGATGTTTGAAACCCCATCACTACCAGCCCTTGGCAAGGACTAAAGGCTAGCAGATTGAAAATACCTTGTCTCCATAGGGAGCATCCTGCCAAAGGTCAGTATGATGGTGCATAAAAGAACAGAATAAAGGAGGCTGAAAAAGTTACTACAGCATTCCTCAGATTTCTTGGCTGTAATGTACTTATGAATCTTACAGTTTTTATTAGTTTTCCCTTCTTTTAATGAAAATTGAAATATAACATAACCATTGATATTTTTAATGCTTCTAGCTTCAATGTAAGACATGGAAAATAAGGAAAGGAATGATTAATATAATGGCTGCTGCTTTTTCTGCATGAATAAGATCATTATGGCTTTGGACTATAATCTGAATTCTCAGACAAGTCAGTCTAAGTAATCACAGATTTTGAAAGTGTCCTGAGAAGCCACCCGATTCACCAATGTGTTACTACACCTTCTGGATAAGGTTACACAACATAAAAATAGAAACAGTGCAGCACTGTACTAGAAGTATGTTTCAGCTGTACAATTTTCTGTTTATATTTACATAATTTTTCTAGAAGGTTTTGTGGGATAAGAAATGTCATTTCAAGAGTTAAAATAGAAAGCAGATGATTTTAAACATGGCATGGACTCTTTTTTTCCTAGGTAGAGAACTACAGGCAACAATCTGTCCTAATGTCTCGTAGCAGATAAAGAGTAAGTGATGTATATAACTATTGTGCATCCCTGCCGTGATGCAGCTGCTGCTTTTGTGTCACTAATGGACTCCTCTCTTGGCAGAGAAGGAATCTCCTGTCCTTTTTCAACAGGTGATGGGCAAAAATAAATTGCAGATTCCTGAGCTGGCCTGTCAGGGAGCCAATTACCATTTCATCTGACCAGAATCACTCGAAAAGAAAAGCAAGGAAGAAGAAACATGACAGAAAATGACAGAAGAATGACAGGAAAAAAACAACAGAACTGGGCAAAAAGGAAAAGTGGATTCAATGCTGAAAATATGAGCATTCTAAAAATAAAATTAGGATAGCCTCCTAGTAGTTGTGCTGTTTTACTTGCTTTCTTTTTCATTTAATAGGAGTAAATGCAAAGACCAGGCCCCTGTGGATCTTTTCTGGTATCTTAACAAAACACACTTTGCCCCTGGCAAGTTTTTACAGCTCATTATTTCAGTGATTTGGGTTTTAATGGAGTGCTGCATCTTATTCAGCAGTAAGTACTGGCATGAACTTTAGAGGCAGCATGGGTGGAAGAAGGGGAGGAGACAGAGGGAAGGCTTTCTCATCCCTCCAATTGTAATATATTCCACAGCTTGCCCAGAGAAGGGAAGGGTACTGGCCTCAGGGACAAGGGTGCAAAGGAAAAAGGGATAAACATGGTGATTTGGCTTAATAGTATGCTGCCTACTATATCAAACTGGATTAGATACAGTTCATTTCCTGAAAAAGTTTCCCAAGCTTTGCTTTACTTTGCCTTGTGCCAAACCAGAGAGTTGTTTCCTGCTATCCCATAAACATGGCTTTAGTAGAAGGATACAACTTCAGCATGAAGGTGGCTGCTGCATAGTCCTGATGGTGAGTTTCCTATCCTAAAGCTTACTCCTAAATTGTCCTCCAGTACCCCAGCTGGGTAACCAATGACATCCAGGGTAGATGACAAAGATCTCTCTCACAGTTGCAATTCTACCACATATAAAAGCTCAGAGCAAACCAATTTAGAGACTGTTTAATGAGTGGCAGTCCTCACATAATACCTAGATGTTTCCTTCCTTCAGAGTTTGCAGAAAACATGCCAGTACATATGGTGTTGCTGGTTTCTTAATTCACAATCTAAGGTGTTTGATTTAATTTACATGTAAAAATTAAGTGGAGAGAAACATAATAGATTCTCAGAGAACTTTAAATGTTTGCAGATCTTGACATGTCTGGTATCCTGCTTTCCACACAAAGAAACCTAATGGCTTTTTTTCAAAATGTTGTATTAGAAAGTAAAAAAAAAATTAATTACTCTCTATCAGATCTGAAAATGCTTTTTAGAAGCTTCCCCTAAAACTTTTCAGGTAAAAAGACAAGATTGTATCAGTATTATGCTCTAGAACAGAAACAAAGGTCTGGCATTTACTCATTTTCACAAAATGGGGGAAATATCCAAAGGTATGCCTCTGGAACTGCTGTGCAGGAAATTATTATTAGAATTGAAAAAGAAGAGCTGGTACTGAACAGTATTCAGTATCTAGGTAGTAAATTGGTATACTAAGTAAACCTGGTATACTACTAGATATACTAAATGGTAAACTAAACAGTACCAAAGTTCCTAAATAAAAATAAATAATAAACAAACTGAAAATGGTCTTCAAAGCATTGTGTTCTTAGCATATGGCTGCAGGTTACATGGAAAAAAGACAAATATTTGTTGTTTTTATAACTGGGATCTGTACAGAGTATTCGGTGCAAATTGGAAAGTTGTTCAAATTCACGTGTTTTCAGATATGATACAAGATTCTGTTTTATCAATGCATATCAAGGTTCAAAAGACTGTATTCATATCAAATAAACTATAATTATGTCCTCTCTTAAATCTCAAAACTCATTTGACTGATAATGTTTACGTTTATAAAATGTTGACTGGGGGCTTGAGGACTCAACACACCTCACTGTGCCAAGTTTGCCATTAAGAAGAGTAGGGCAAAGTGCTCAAACAGAGCTGATCTGATTCCATGCCACACTAAAAAAAAATGCTAACCACAGATCCTTGAGGATATGTTACTTGAGAAGTAACTTCTGGAGTTCTTGACCTGTATCTTGGTATTTTCCCACCTGTTTGAACACACTCTGTGGGTCCCTAACCCAGTTATGAGAATGGGCTATGAGAAGCCTCCCCAAGGCTCCACTCATGCATGTGTTGACCCTGGGCTGGGGGCTGTACTGTACTCAGGCTCTTGCCAGAGAAATGCTGCAGACACCTGTGCCCAGACCTGACCTTGCCTTGCTGACTTCAGATTGGCAACCCAGACTCTTGCCTGATTTCTGATTTCCATCACTTTGCTCTTCTTATTCCCTTATAAATAGCGAGGTGTATGTCTACATACAAGTACATATACTGGAGTGTGGTTTCAGTCATAAGTGGAAGATCTGCATGTTTGCATGTGTCTGTGCGTATGAAAGGTGAGGGGAGAAGGCTGTTGCAGCAGGGTGAATATGTAAATGGGGACTGTAACAAGGTGATGTGCGCAGGCAGCACAAATGGTACTGGTGTCACTGAGGACACTGGTCCTGCCTTGGCTCATGCAGCGCCTTCCCCTGCCAAGCAGCCTGCTCTTCCGGGCCCTGAGAAATTGCATCATCTCCTTCTGAAAGCACACAAAGAGCTGAGCTTGTACACAATGGGAAAGAGACACAGAATAGGTAATTTTTATAGAATGTAACAATGAGCATCAGACATGATGAGGTCACAGAAAGATGTTTTGAATTTATCGGATCCAACAGCCTAAATAGCTTATTACATTTAAGTTAAGATAAAGACAACTAGCTAGTTTTCATATGAATGAGACACTTTCATACTCTGCATGTCTGCAGGAAATAAAATGAAATTAAGAGTTTAAAACTTTCCTGTGTTCTCTGTAAGCAACCAAAGGATTATTATTGTTCACTGCCAGCCAAAAGTTCCATTTCTAGAGCCAGAGAAGAACTCCAGGACAATCACTGAAGCATTATCCATGCTTTTATAATCGTGTGGCAAGTTTCCTATGTCACGAAAGCAGCTGGAGACTGCTTACTTCCAAATGCTCCAATGCCAAGTTTGTTTGTCCCACTTTCAGAATGTTACAGCAAAACAAAGCCAATTCACACATTTTCTTTTCCAGTTTTCTGCAACTTTCAGCTTTACTAGCCTGTTTTGAACTATCACAAAGGCAGTTGCTCAAAAGTTAATTTGGGAGATAACCATAAACTGATATTGTCTAGTGCTAGCATTTAAGACATTCAATGACACTCCTGCTGTTGAACTGCCTGTAAAAGCACATATAAAATAAAAAAGAAAAACACATATGTTCAATAAAAGATAAATCAAAATGATTTGCATTTTGCTTGTTCAACACTGATCTTGCTTTTAAAAATTCCATAATTTTATTTGAACATGAAAGTGTTAAAAGCATTCTACCTTTATTCTTTGTAATACACAGAAATATTCTTTTTTTTTTACAAGTTTAAACAAAGTAAGGGAAAACAACAGCAGTTAGAAAAGTCTGTCCTCTTTTAGCTGATGTTCTGCCAACACTTAATTGCCATTATTCTGCACACACTGATAGAAACTATCTACCAACTAATCATATGATTTCCATACATTGAGGAATTAGAATAATACTTGTACTTAATGAACAAATAATTCAAAATTGCTTATAAACAGTTTTAATACTTAGTTCAAGGAAAAATATGTACCACAGAAACATTCATTCAGGTGCAGATTAATTCAATGGTCTTGTTCCCAAAGTCTTCTATGCGGCTTAGACTGAAGGAAAATCTTCACATATGCTGTATTTTTCTTTCAAGTGTTATGTCCTTTTAAAAATCCTGCTGCAGTTCTTATTTTTCCAGGAATACCTAAAAACTCAGCAGTCACAGTTTTGTATCTCAGTGTTTTTTGTACTATCATATTTATCATCACCACCACCATGGTGTTCCTTCTTTGACTCCAAATCAGGCCTGAAGACATGGACAACTGCTTTGCAGGGAAAGTAACCACATTAACACAAACTTTTATTTAGTGGTAACGTAGCAAAAAAAAATAAACCTATTTTTGTCTAAATAACTGGTACACAGCCTTTTACTTCCCTCCTGAACCTCTAACATTTCATTCAGCCTGTAATGAAGGATTTCCCATACATGCTTCCTGTTTAAATGTCACAGAAAAGCAACCGCTTATTTTAAAAAAGAACAACAAAAAGCTCTGTCTCTACAATTTAAAATAAAATTTCAGTATGGGTTTAAATCTGAACTCTACCCACTTCATAATGCGTACAAGGTCACGTAACTCCCCAAAGAAAAATTGTCTTAGGACAAATACATCTTTTGTCAGTGCAAGGCAAGACTCACACAGCCCCACAAACTGTCTCTCAAAACTAAACTAGAGCTTTTGCAGCTATAAATTAATATTCAGTTCAGTTCAGGAGGATCATCTGTGTTACAAATGCCAAAACAAACCCAAACTCAATAAGGAGACACTAGTGATGGAAGCTAGATCCTACAATCTCTTTTGTTCTGGTCTCTGACAATTAGAGAGAAGAAATATCTCATAGCCTACCAGCTCAGGGTGAAGTAACCAGACTTACCCTGCCCCTAAAACTGATGCCTTGAGAGGCTACCTAGAACAGAGGCTAGATAGTGTTTAAGGAGTACAGGAGGTATTTATTTAAAGGCCTTCAAAGAATACACCTTGGGCAGTCCAAGAGCCTGGCCGAGGCTACACCCAAGATGGATGACCAGTCACACATTTTCACTCTTTTGTAAGTTTTGGACCATTTACATACTGGAGTTAATTTTCCAATTACAGCTTCAGGTTATGAAGTCCTATCTTCCCAGATTGCTCTCCTCAATCTACTGTTGTTTACACTTTTTGGGCCTGAAGCTGCAACGGTGTCCTTGGTTCTTGGCTGGAAAAGGATTGTTTTGTCTAACTAAACTGTGAGGAGCACTTGCTAATACTTCATATGAAGTTCAGAGTTATATACTAATGCAGTACAGAATCTGGAAAATATGAAAGCTAAAACCTAAGGCATCATTAGCTGCCAAGCCCTGACTGCTCTGTGCTCTTCTTAAATACTTTAAATCCAGGAGACAGTTCTCACTGTTCTGCCAGGAACTGACCACAGCAATTCAGAGCCAATGAAGGCTGTTGTTATGAAAGGCATTTGCTATAGGAAGAAAATCCAGAAGACTGCCCATCTCCAAGAGGGGACAAAAAATGCCTTTTAACACCTGTTATGGTATAACCTGCTTCTTGTCATGGTGAAAATAGTTGCAATGCCTCTGCAGTTCACTTCTCTGCTGTGGAAGTATATCAGACATGATGCTGATAGTGTTTTTGCTGGATCTTAAGGTTAAGATGATCACGCATTTCCGGCAAAGTTCACACTTTCCAGCACACTGAGTTGTTCACTTATGGCAGAAGTCTGCCCATGTCCACCTACTGTGGTTTGGTGGGCCTACAGCCACCTTAGCAATGCTTTCTACAAGCAGATTTTGCCTTTAAATATGCTATAAGCATGAAGGGGAAAATTATGACAAGTGCTATACAGTACTAGAAAATAGTACTAGTACAGTAGGTTAAAAACAGTAGAGGAAACACTGATGGCAATTCCTTAATCCCTTTCAACTGTGTTCTGAAGAGGAGAAGACAATTGGCAAAGTATCTCATCTGCTGTAGTCAGCAACATCAGATAATTGCAATGCAGTTTCCTAGGATGGGACTCTTCCATTTACATGGCATAGACGAAGGTTTTACTGTAAATGATACATAATGAAACATAATTTCATTATTTAACTAGCTGAAAGCACCTCCAATCCTTCACTGCCTCAGATTTATTATCTGAGAGCTATTCACATTTGGACATTTATTCCATTTTATTATCATTGGCACAATTACACAAAATTGGCACCTTACAGTGATCCTTATGTATAATCATTTAGACTGAATTTGGAGACTGAGTCATGGCTAAAAATTGATTTGAATAGACCTTTGTTCATTTGAGCTGGAGGATAACAGCTCCAGAAGTGGAGCATGGAGTCCACTTCTTTGATTACTTTGATTTTCAGTAACTGCATTGCTGTAATTTCTCAGCAGTGTGCAGTAGTACCTTCATGTGTTTCTGTAAATAATTTTGGTACCAACAGGAATTTCAGTAGAGTGTAACTGTTGGGCAAATATCTCTTTTTGAGAGAGATTTGCAAATGTTTGAGAGAAATGGGACTGAAAACTAGCAAAGGTATTTCAATAATTAACTATTATAAAACAGAAATTTCCTTAGGGGTCTGTGTGAAAAAGAAAGTAACATACACTATAAGAACAAACTGGTGAGCACAGAACATTATTTAAGTGGCATAGGCCCTCTATTCAACCCCTTTTACTTCTTGCTAAAAAGGCTTAAAGATAAAGGCACAAGCTGCAATCTCAAGGCTTCTCCTAAAGCTCTGGAAGGATGTACACCTACTACTGAAGACAGCCTGATTTTTTATAATGCAATATAGAATCCGATTTTTCTTGATATTGATTAAGCCACCAGAGAGATGCTAAACTCCTTATTTCCACCAAATGGCAAAATCCAGGGATGCTTACAAACTGATGTTTCATTCCAGTGAGTGTCAGTAGTAGTTACAGGTGTTCAGCACCTATAAAAGTTGTCCTTTATCACTCTAAAGTAATTAATTGGTTAAATTTTAACATGTACCTGGTCATAATGTGAGATTTTCATCAATTAATGAAAATACATAGTAAATGTGATAATAAATGATACTTGTAAGGAATATATTCAACTGCCTGAAGAGATTAAAGGGTAAGACAATTTTAAAGAGGTTATCTGCTGATAAGTCTGGTGCTTTAATTCTTCCTTAGAATTAAAATTTATGTGCACATTTAAAAATAAAAATCTTGTATCATTTTTTTTTGAGAAAAAAAATCAACTGATTTTCATAAAGAATGAATAAATGCTTAATCTCCATCATGTGCCTAGCAACTCATCATCTTTCTTCTGCTACTCTCCTATTTGTACACAACAGCATTATCCTGGTACCAATGAGACAAAATCCATTTACTGCTAATGAAGTTAAGCCAGCTTGTCTTTGCACTGCAGAGAAGCTGCCTCCATGTAAGGTGCTAAGGGTCACAAACTTCGTTGAAATGAACAGAAAAATGTGAAACTGAAAAGAAGACTGCCAGAACTAGTAATTTATACAGTGAATGTGTTGAAGATTTTTTGTGCTTGGTATGGAGAATGGTTGTATTTTCTCTGTTTTCTCTGTTAATATTACAGTACTAATGCTTGCAATACACCAAACTGTTCAGGTGTGGAATGTTTTAAATAGATGAAAATTTGGTAAGATTTCCTAACAACATTTGCTTTGTTGAATTTTTCCCCCAATTTAATACATTTTATCTTACATATCTTTCATATTTAATGAAATATACTATCTCATGAAATTGAGATAGGAATAGAAACTAAATGATATTTAAAAAGGTGTTTTGGCTCTCTGGTTGGTAGTGCAGTCATACATCTAATATAATTAGGTAAGAAATATAAATCAGTATATTTGAAGACAAACACCTTTTAAAAACTTGCTCCTTGAGGATTTTTCCCTCCGTGATATTAGGGTTAATGTTCTTCTCTGCCATGTTGGAATTGGGAATATGAGTGGACTTGAGTGCTGTTGAAAGTGACATATTTTACCAGTAATGATATTTAAGTTATATTTAGCTTCAATTCTTTTTCTTTGTCAACAGATCGTTCCAATAAATTGTTATTGTTAAGAAGATTTATTCTAATAGTGCTGACAGAGATAATAACACTAGCAGTTTGATAAATAATTTAGAAGCTTACCTATATAACTGCAGGGTCCTAATTTGTGGAGTTTAGACCTAAAGTTCTCTTAGTCAGGGAATTACCAGGAATTAATCAGGAATAAACAGGGAATGTCTGTTCTGCTTAATTAGAAAATGCACAGGATACTGGTTATCACTATAGCTGTGCTATAAAGAATAAGCACAAGCCTCAACATTTGCTACAGAAGCTGTAATATAGTTTATAGTAGCTATTTGCGTGCCATATGGACTCAGTGAAAAAGCAGCAGTACGTTAACATATCTATTCAAGAAGACCATTCATAGCTTGGAAATTTAATTAAAAAGAGCTAATGATTTTAAACATGCTTCTTTAAAAAAAAAAAAAAAAAAAAAAAACAACTACCCAAAAAAAAAAAAACTAATCAAGTTAATGCTTGGGAAATCACATTTTAATGGGTGATTTTTTCAAATGCTTATCTTTTGCAGCTGCATAATCCTGAAGCAAAGGTTAATGCTCTGAAGCACATCCTGAAGCCCTGTTCTTACAAACTTAAGAGCAGAGTCATTCAAAACACTGTCTATAATCGGAGGATAGAGATCTCCTGACTGCAAAAGCAGCTCAGTGTACCAAAGATCTAAGTGTCTTAGTGGATGCTTGATTGTCTTCTTTCACTTGTCCTCTCTTAAGTGTGGCAAAGCAGACTATAAACCTAGCTCATGCAACTCACTTGGATGGATAAAGTTAAGTGTGACGAGCCTGGTTCCTGGCTCCTAACATTCTGACATATTTAAAATGACAGGATCTGTATCTCCTATTCTTTCTAGACGCAAATCATCAAAGAGTCAGACAAAGTGCTTATAAAAAGCATAGTTTTGAGACCATTTCTGGTCTAGTGACAGAGTCTGGTTTCCAGTTTTATCTTCTCTCCGATACATAGCCTGTCTGTCTCTTCACGTCTCAGTTATGGTCCCTGTCCAAAAAGAATATGATATTCAACAAAACAATGAAGCAGAAAAATGGAAATAAATACATGGTTTTTCACTTTGCAGAACTGGTCTCTTCATGTAAAATTGTGTCTCGGGGGAAAATACAAATAAAGCACCATAATTTATTTTGGAGAGGGTACTTTCAGGGTTTTTTTATCTGCAAAGCCCTACTACAAGCCAATATTCACAGTTCTGCTGATACCATAAAGACACACCAACTGAGAGTTACTGAGAGAAGAATGTAGCTTTTAACTGCTCTTATCTACATTTCCAACAGGAAAGAGCAACCTCACAAACTGCTGAAATTATTTTTGAAAATGTACACATTTAAAAACTAGTCACTCCCTCTAATTGATATAATACATCTAGAGGGCAGCTGAATGCCACAGTTGTTACTGCCATGAAATTTTCATCTAGTAAGTGTGACAATTAACATCCTAACTGCATTTGTCTTGTGCTAATGCTGAGTATCAAGAGACCAAATGGTGCACAACCTGTTAAAAACCTGAAGAGAAATTTAATATAGGAATAATAGCTTGTAGCCAGCCAACATTTACAATTTCTCTTAGGTAAAGAAGAAGAATATATGGTTTCAGCTTCTGTTGTCAACACTACAAATAAACATGAATTCATCCCTAATAGGCACTGCAGGAAGTCAGCTATGCAATCTTAATGATCCTAGACTCTTTTGCTAAAGCATACAGTTTGTAATCTCAAGAAGATTCCACAATTCCATGTCAATTAGGATATCATGCAGAGCAACAAAAAAGGCAACACCACCTGGAGGCAGTCACTGAATCTCATTGTCAATGCAGCAATAAAAGAAATCCTGTTCTACCAAAATGAAAAGCATAAAACAAAGATACGATTAATTGGGTCAGGACATAAAGCAGTCCTAAACTGCCCCTTCAAATGGTTGACTATTACAGATCTTTGGGTAACCCACTCCAAGTCAGCAGACTGGGAGTTGTCTACCTGGATGCCACCATCAGATGTCACCGGTGCTTCCACAACAAGCTGCTGAACACACATTCATCAGGCTGCTCAGCTTGGAAATGGCAGTACTGGGAGTTGGAAATACTGTCATGTTAACACTTTTCTTTCAGTTGATTTTCACTTTTTTCATTTCTCCAATTTACTCCAAAAGCTGAAATTACTCAGTAAGCCTCAATAATACTTGAAGAAATGAACAAAGAAAATATAATTTTTTAGGTAGCAACCATACTGCTGCAATTATCCTAATCCTAACACCATGTTTTGTTTTCCTTTAAAGTAGGTACAGCAGGCCTTCTGGAATATCATTTGTTGTACTTACTCTTCTGTCTACTCAACACAGAATTGAAAAATTCCTTATTGCATGCTAGCATCTTCATGTTCTACCACACCATGAATTTTACTGGCCAGGTAAAATGTGACACATGCTTACTACATACCTAAACAGCAGGGTTTTGCAGTAGATGGATCCCACTAGCTAAAACTGGAAACCACCAAGCTTTATGCATTTACTGCTATCTTTCTTTGGAATTCAGTCATGATACAAGCTTCCTTTCACCTAAAATGATAAAGCTATGATGAAAGCGGTATTTTTGCTCTTCTGATTATTTACTGTAGTCTACTGGCAAATCTAGGAAGAAGGGAAAAACCAGCCTAATCATCTACGTGTTGTGTTAAAGCATCGTCCTCTGCTGATTGGCTCTGTGAAGAAAGCGAGCCCAGAAACTGATAAAGCAAAGGATCCTGGAGATCTACATGCAGCCTCTACACACAGCTACCCTGGAAAATATTGTTTCCTTCAAGAATCTCTTGTTGTAGATTAATAAGCAAAAAAAAAAAAAAAAAAGGAAAAAAACGGTAGGCATAATGGGTTGGTTTTAACAATGGAACAAGGGCACCAGAGGGAGATACTTTGCTGTCCAGCAGATCCATAAGGGTGACGAAAGGGGGCACAACACTGAGATGATAAAGAGTGCTGAAGACAGAACACTCTTCAAGGCAGTAAGATCTAAAAGCTGTCTGTGAAGAATTACAAGAGATCATGAAAGCAAGTTACTGAAGGTAAAATGGTAAAATAGCAGATGAAATTCAGTTCTGATAATAACGAGTGATGAACATTGGGAAACGTAACTGCACATACAGAAAAACAGGGTCTAAATCAGCCATTACCACTCAACCTCCCCCACATTTTAGCATGAGCAAATTCTCTAAAAATATCAATCCAGTTCTCTGCAGCAGTCAAAAGGAACTAGACTTGGGAATACTGCTGGTCCAGTTGTAGCTATGATGAGTTCTAGATAAAGGCAATTGTAGTTTCACAACCAGAGGTATCTCACATGGGTGAAAAAAACTAATATGCCTTCAGACTTTCCGACTCTTCTCTGGCTCTTAGCAGTGGCAGCAGCTTTCCAAGCTTACTACAAGCTGAGAACAACAATTTTAAGTTCAGCTTAACTATGTCATGCAGTGACACCACGTTGAGCAGAAAGGGGGTGTTAAGTATGCTGACTCTAATGAGCAGCTTTAAATGAGCTCTGCAAACACCCTGTGTGAACTTGCTTTGACAGAGAAAGAAGCTTCACACTGTCATGTATCCACAGATGCCACACACAGCCTTCCAGGGGAAACCATACAGAGCAATCATTTAAGAACAGTAATCCATATGAAAAGAATGATCCTACCCCACGTAGTTTTCATCTGCCTCTACTACTCAAGCAATCCTCAGCTTTCCTAAGGTCCTGAATAGGAGTAGCCTGTCCTCACACAAACATCTGCTGCCACTGGACCCAGCTCATGCTGGAGCAGCAAACACAAGACTCAGTGACTCTCTGCACAGCCTGCAAAGAAAAGTGCTGCTCCGGCAAGAACCAGCCCAGTTCCCTCATCTGCATGGCCACCCCTACATTTGACACAGCGCACCAAATGTCCTTATCATGGGCACTTATGTAGCCAGCACTAAACAACCATTTTGACAAGAATAAACATTTTTTTCATCTCAAATATATGGAGCCAAACCAGTATGAGTATTCTTGCTGATCTGCAACCTGGAAAAATATTTTAAGGAGAACACATTGTAGTGCATTGCTATTCCAAGGAACTGGAGAGAATGTGCCATTCTACATGCAGGCATCCTCTCCCTACATCTAGTTCACGTTGTTTTAGTTGTCCATCTTTCAGATGGACAACAGGCTACAATCTAAGTGAAATTCAGCATGCAGAGACAGAGAGATAGTATTCAGACTACAGTGAAACTTTAGCTTCTGCTTCCTCATTTAGAAAACGATCACTTCAACTTCCATAAGTTTCATGTTCTTTTGGATTTATCTGCTTTCTGCCACTTCCAGCTCATGAAGAAAACAGCTATCTTTCCCTTGCAACCACGACAAGGTCACTTGCTCAGACTGGGAAGAGAAAACTGGTTGCAATTACTGGATGGGAGCACAAGCACTCATTCTCCTCACTTGAGAAACTGAGCTCTTGCTATCAATTACATGTATTTAGCTCTTCCCTGGCAAGCATAAATGATTGCATACAGTAATTACAGCTGCTCCGATGTCCCCAGAAGGAAGTAGGAGAAGAAAATAAATGATAATTATTTATTTTTATTGCTTTCTACTTAAGTTTTATGCTTTTAATTACATAATGTTACGATTAATAATTTAAAACATATTTTCTTTTTAATAAAGCAGTTTTCTCTAGTATTTGTAAACTTAGGCCACAAAATACTGTAGCCTTTTAAAAGCTTCTCAAGATCTACTGCATTGCTTGTGGACCCAAAATAAATAACTTGAGACTCATGGTTAAGCATCCTAATTGATTTGATAGACCGTAATTCATATATATGTTATGTCTGAGAAATTTACTACTGCAATTAATAAAAATGCAGTAGAATACATTCTTTTGCACCATATCTGTTTAGCAGTTAAGACATAACTGAAATTTACTTACTAAGAGGTAAGTAAATACCTCTGTAATAATTCTTCGTGCACAGACTAAAAACCATAGCGTTTTTATATTCCTTATGTATGCTATATTCTTTTGCAGTCATTGACGCTACATGCTTAGTAAGAGTAAGTTAATTATTAGGAATTGAACACAGTATGTAATGGTATTTGTTTTTGTGGGAAAAAACAGCAAAGAAATTTAGATATTTACGTATGTTATGAGTGAAAGCAGCAATTATTCTTCTAAAAATTAAATCTTCGATGGAATGGTAACTCAAAACTGCATATAAATTCTAGTATTTGATAAGTGTGAAATACCAGGGAGGATAAGTTGCATTAATTAGCAGGCAAACATCCCTTCCATTTCTGCTGAAGTTCTTTGAGGGAGCCAGCAAGATAATCAACTTATGACTCATTAACAGTGAAAAAACCTCAAAGCTGGCTAAGTGTTACTAGGAAAGAAACAGAAACTTCACCAGTAAATGTCATTATGCCATCCCATAAATGCTGACATTCCCAGCTCTGGTTCTTCAAACAGTTGTGGGATTTTCATTCTCCTCCACTCCAAAACTCTAGGTGGAAGGGTACCAGTGGGTGGAATGGTACCAGTGACGGCCCCTGCACTGACCCCAGAAGCACTGAGGAGTAACCAGCACCAGGGACCACACCCCACACCTCACACCACCTGCACTTCAGGTGTTCCACTTCTGCCCAGCTCTAGTGTGGTGGCACAGCTGAACCCTGGTGTGTACCCTGCACTGAGGACTCAGCTGTCTGGTGCCAGACTCAGCACAGTCCAGCTGTGCAGCCACTGCTCCAGTTTATTTATGAAGAGTGACAGGAAAGTGTTAAACACTATGTGACCTACAGTTAATGTGAGGTAAGAAAGGTGTAGAAAGCAGTGATATTGTTGAGAAGGTAAAATACAGCAGCACAGTAGTTCATAAGAAAGATATAATGGTTTAGAACAGTTAGGTTTTTAGGTTTAAACCCCCAAGAGTGAAAAAACAGGACTTGGAAGCTGACAACTCAGGAATGTTGAAGAAAATAAACCATCATTTCCCCACATTGCTGATGCCCACTGTGGAACATCAGGACACATGAAACATCTTTTTGAGAGTGGTATTTCATAGCTTTTTAGTTCTATCTATTGCATATATAAAGTAATAAATCTGAATTCCCAAACCACATATATCCTGCATGCAGAGTCTCTTGAGGAACAGATTACTCATGCAATGTGTCCCAAGGAGAGTATTCATTTAAAATAAAGATGCATGTGAAGCACAAGTTTCACATCAGTATCCTCAGAAGAAATTCAGTTTGTGTACTGCCCATGCCTTTACAGGGAGAAAGGAAAATCTGGTGATTGGCATCAAAGCTAACTCCACAGTAGGCATGCGTACTGTGGATCTCACAACTGATTATGTAAGGATGTCGAGTTTCTTTGAATTAATTCAAAAGCAATTACACAATCAAGCAATACAGAAATCTCTAAAACAAAATTAAGCCCAAAGATGGCAGCTGTAATTTGGGAATTCCCAAAGTAACAAACTTCTGGGGATAGACAGAATATTGTAGGAGTACATTATGCAAAATTTTCCATTTTTTATATACTCCTCCTTCTTTATATGTTATTTCAAAGTCCTGGGGAGAAAATACTAGATAGACAGACTGTTTAAAAATCTTACATAATTCCTGTTTCCAAACAGTTTTTATAGTATGTACTCTTTATACAAACCAGTACATCTCATATATGTGCCCCTTTGCATGCAAAAGAAATAAACTGTAGTTTTTTGTTTTCCTTTCATTTTTCTATTACAAAATACGAGCTTTTCCTTTCATTTTCTATTACAAAATATGGCTTCTTTGACTTTGCTTGTCATGTCAAACTGCTGCCTCAGCCAGATGAATGACTTCGCTCAAGTACTGCATAGAAGTTAGGTGCTATTATACATATATATATATGCTATAAAACCACTTTATGCACAGTAAAATGCTCAAATGTCAGTGTCAAGATAACCAGGCCTCTTAGTTTAGCCACAATAACACTGGAATACATGTCTTCCCTGTAAACTCAAAGGACTATCTAACAGACAATTTCCTTTCAAGACAGAATATTTTTGTATTCTCCACATTCACTGAAATGACAAAATAAACTGAACTCAATCCACATTTGTGTATACACCCTAAGCTTAAACTTCAAGCATCGTGACCAAATGAAGCAGTGTGGGACACTGTCCCCTCTCAAGAACTCCATCCTGTGATTACACAAACTCCTTGGTAAAGGGAGAATCAAGCTGGGAACAACAGGGTCACAGCTTCACTACATAACTCCAGGCAGTACCACAGGAATAAGGATGGATGCATATGGTGTCTCAAATAGGCCCATGTACTGTAAAGCAACTGCAATTAGTCTTTGGATACATGACAGGATGCATTTGTCTGACAGTCCACACAATGATGAAGGACAGGCCTTTGGTATACAATGACAAAAAATTAGTACTCCATGGAAAACTATTTTCTAAAAACATTAGCCATCTATGGAAAACCATTTTCTAAGACATGCATTTTGGTTTTTGGAGGAGGGGAAAAATAGAACACTGTTCAATCAGGTAATTTCAAAGCCAGTGACTAAATCAAATGGATTTTCAGGACAATGAAAGTAATTTCTTCTGCTACAAGCCTACACAAACCCAACATCTATCATTCCATCATCTATTATTTTACCACCCAGATTTTTTTAACATGAAAAAAAAAAGGGTTTCTCAGTCCCCTAATTGTGAACTAGTTTTGACTCTGGTGCTTCTTTTGCCACCAGAGCATGAGAGTACTGATATCGATCAGTGGGCTCTCCAGGTAGTCCACTCAGCCAGCAGAGAAAGACCGGGGGCCTTGTGAGATGTTTCCACAAGATTCTTTATTTCATGCGAAAGGAAGTCTAGCAAAAATCCCCCAGACAAAGGGGAGACAGTCNTATTTATAGATTCAAGGAGGATTGAAATTATAACCAATAGAAAGTTATAAAGAGAACAGCATCCAATCTAAGTCAAAAGTTCTAAAGGTAAACTGACTGATTACACAAGCTAATTTCTTACCAATTATCTTCCAATGTGACAGGAGAGAGGACAAATTCCTAAAGAATTTTTCAACCTTGGTATCTAGGATACCTTATCTACTAAAGCAAATTCCAGGGGCTTGGAGTGGATGGTTTGGGAGGATTTGTATCATCCACACCTAATCACATAATCACAAATTTATTTCCACTTTGAAAAAAGAGCAGAGGAAAAATATTTGTGTTAAGAAGGGTTGTCTAAGAAGATAATTAGTGTATGGAAACATTGATGATTTTTTTTGATAATCTGAGTGACAGGATTGAATCTACCACTGTCAAATTTGTGGACAACAACAAGCTGGGTCAGTGTGTTGATCTGCTGGAGGATAGGAATGCCCTGCAAAGGGACCTGGACAGGCTGGGGTTGTTTAGCCTGGAGAAAAGAAGGCTGGGGGTGATTTTATTGCTCTCGGCAACTACTTGAAAGGAGGCTGTGGACAGGTGGGGGTTGGGTTCTTCTCCCAAATGATCCGTGGTAGAACAGGGTTTAGTTCTGAACTGTGCCAGGGCAGATTTAGGTTGGACATTAGGAAGAATTTCTTCACGGGAAGGGTGATTAGACATTGGAGTGGACTATGCAAGGAGGTGGTGGAATAACCACTCCTGCAGGTATTTAAGGAAAAACTGGACATGGCACTCAGTGCCATGGTCAAGTTAGCATGGTGGTGTTTGGTCCTAGGTTATACTGGATGATCTCAGGTCTTTTCCAGCCTACTTGACTTTGTGATTCTGTGACTGGGCACTAGCAAAGTGGGAGTGCTGGCACTGCCCTAACAGGAGAACTCATATGTGATCCAGTGTCAGGTACAACTTTTAGTTGCTGCTTTAGTAAACCTGGGTCCTTAAAGGCAGGTTCAAAACTCAAATATGGTTTTTTAAATAAAAATTACTTGCATTTTAATGTCATGAATCTACATATCCATTTGGAGTTGAATGAAATGATCAGCATTTTTGAAAGCTTAATCATGTTTACTTAAGGATTTGAGAAGCTGACTTTAAACGTTCAGAGAAGTTTCTTGCTTCTTGAAGCTGCAGATAATATAAATACCATCTCAGGGGCAGTGCTCCATCCTCTAAAGGTCCAAAGGTGACGAAGTAAATCCAATGACATTTATCTTCAAGACCCTCATTATTGGCTTCCATTTGATATTTAATGCTTCTAATCCATCCATTTTCTAATTTTACTGATCTCATACTTCACTGTGTGCTTTTGGCAATATCACAGATTTATGTGTTAACAAAAAATGAATCTTTAACTTATAATTTTAAAATAGAATCATAGACTATACCGATTTGAAAGGATCCCCTAAAAATCATCAAATTCAACTCCTGTCCTAGCACGAGACCATCCCTAAGAGTCACAACATGTGCCTGAGAGCACTGTCCAATCACTTTTTGCACTCTGTCAGGGATTGGTGCTGGGATCAGTTCCCTAGGGAGCCTGTTCTAATGCTCAACTACCCTCTAGGTAAGGAATAATTTTCTAATATTTAACCTAAACCTCCCCTGACACAGCTTCAGACTATTCCCTCAGGTCCTGTCACTCATCACTACACAGCAGAGATCAGTGTCTGCCGCTCGTCTTTCCCTCATAGAGAAGTTGTAGACAGCAATGAGCTGTCCCCTCAGTCTCCTCCTGTCCAGGCTGAACAGACCAAGTGACCACAGTCATTTCTTGTATGGCTTCCCCTGAAGGCCCTTCACCATCTTTGTAGCTTTCCCCTGGGTGCTTTTTAATCGCTTAGTATTTTTCTTATATTGTGGCTCCCAAAACTACACACAATATTGAAGGTGAGGCTGCCCCAGCTCAGAGCAGAGCAGGACAAACCCCTCCCTTGCCTGGTTGGCCATGCTGTGCCTGATGCCCCCAGGACAAGTTTCACCCTCCTGGCTGGCAGGGCACTGCTGACTCACATTCAGCTTTCCCTTGACCAGGATACCCAGGTCCCTTTCTGCGGTGCTGTTCTTCAGCATCCCCTTCCCCAGTCTGTACATCCAGGGTTGCCTCATCCCAGGTGCAGAATTTGGCATTTGTCTTTGTTAAACTTCATACCGCTGCTGATTGTCCACCCCTCTAATTTGTCGAGGTAATTTATGAAGATTTTAAAGATTTTGAAGAGCACTAGCCCAAAAATGGACCCCTGTGGAATGCACTGATGACCAGTCGCCAGCCTGATGTCACCTCATTCACTGCAACCCTTTGTGCCCAAACCATGAGCCAGTTGTTCACCCACCACATGATGTATCTATCCAGCTGAGTGCTGGTCATTTTATCCAGAAGCATCCTGTGAGCCACAGTATCCAAATCTTTACTGAAATCCAAAAAGATTACATCAACTGGCTTCCTTTGGTCAACTGGGCAGGGTCAGTTGGACAGCTTAGTTAAGTTCTGCAATTCTTTTTTAATTCCACGAAGTTTTAATTTCAATCATCTGCATAGATAACTCTTAGAGCAATTTCTAACCCATCCAGGCTGCAGTTTTGGAAAAAATATACTGATGTATCACATAACTTGAGATCAGAAAGGAAAACACCCTCATCCAAACACCTACTTACAGATAATCATTTGAGACTCTGCAGTTTGGGGAGGCAGCCCCATCTGGACTCCAGCCTAAGAACTGACATAGTCTAAAGCACGGCAGATCTGCAAAAGCCTGAAGCACTCAGAGCACACACAGGTAGGCCCAGGGTCTGGCATTACTGCACCGCCAGCTTCCTGGGGTATACTGCTGTGCCTGGTTGTGATGTGTGGTGCAGGAATGGCCTAAATACTTAATGTCTAAGCACTAACTAATATTCATAGAAAACAGATGGGTTGGAGGAAATTCCAAATGCCTGAAGCTCTTATTTGTCCTCATCCTGCTCCTGCATGGAGTATCTGGCAGTTGTACTCTAATGTTTTCATTTGTTTTGAATTAAACTTCTCTCTGCTCTTGTTCCACCCATTTCTTTTTTCATACTCTGCTTGTGACCCTCAATGCACATGGGTCTGGTTTAATTATGAATCTGCTTGAGTAGGGCAACCTAGGCTTGGCTTATCATAATATTTACCTGTAGGTCCTGGGAGACTTTTTTAAGCAGCACTTTCAATGCTAGATTAATCTGTTACTTTGTTCTACATACATCTTGCTACAGAAATCCTCTTAGAGGCCTTAAAAAAATTAACCATGGTTTAAAATAAAATAAGTAGGTTTTTCTTTAAATACAACCTCTGAATTTAGCTGATAAGGTTAAAAATATTTCTGCAAACTGCTCCAGTTTGTGTAACAAAATAATTCAACCCCTAATAATTGTGTTCCTACATCTCATGAGAATTGTGTAACTCTTTGAGCTCCTTTTAAAAAAGCCTATCAATCTGAGCACATTTCATTAAAATCAGAAAACATTTCATTAAAAAGTAAGACAGAAAATGAAGGCTAAGTCTTTAAATGACTCAAGCATGTGTTACGCATATATCTGAGAACTCGTGTATATACACATGCTGAAGTACAACAGACCTAGATGGTTAAAATAAAAAAGACTGACTTGCATATTCTAATTTGATTCATCACCCATTTATTATTTAAATCTAATAAGTATCTTAGTTTGATTCAATGTCATAAATGAATATTTCTATTAATGTTTAATAAGGCATAAAAGTCACCACAAAAAAACCCTTCTGACCACTGCAATTTATGGTTTCTAGAATTAATGTTAAAATTAAATTATTTAAAGAGAATTGAATGCCACTGAAGTACTGAAATTAATTTTCTTTTTTTTTCCCTGGAATATTATTTTAAACTGAAATCCTAAGACTAAGATTTATCTGTATATTATTACTTACTTCCTAATGTCCATTACAACTCCTTCAAGTTCCTCTAGTTCAGCTATTTCTTTCTCTGATTCAAAAAAATCAAGCTGGACCAACTTCTCCTCAGATTTCCAACTTTTTATTCTAAGTAAACGCTAATAACAAGTAGCTCAAAGATGAAAAGGAATGCAATTTATTTTTTATTAGCCTTCTACAGGCTTCATCTGCTTGTACCAAATACGATGTTCACCACTGCAGCCATGACACAGTGAATTACTGTGATTGGCTACACCAGCAGTCCTGATAGCTGAAAACTTGATGGCTTATCTCACTGCCAAGGAGATAAGGAGATAAGGAGGAGCAGATTCAGAAACTTGACAGAAAAACAGTCTAGGGGTTTCCTGTTGTTTGGTTTCCTGCCCTACTTGCATTTTATGCCTCTCTGACACCAAATTCAACTCTATATAAATCCAGAACTGGCTTATATCTGAAAAAGGCTGAGCAGCAAAATATGTATTTTTTAATAAGAAACTGGTTAGCCTCACTGAACAAACAGTCCAATCAAAGGTTGGCCTTCTTGAATTTAATGACTGAACTACAGTAGTGTTTGAATAAGCTGGATNAAAAAAAAAAAAAAAAAAGAGGCAAAGCACCAGCGCTGTCATTTCAGTACAATCAAGATGGCCTAACTTCCTAACTTGCTCAGTTCTGAATGAATGAGAAAGGATCTACTTTAAGACTATCTTAGAGTTCAGCCTCCAGAGGAATCTTTAGCTCACAGGGTTTTAATTCTTCTCTGGTTCAGAGGACAGAGAGCACTTTCTGATGCCATCTGCTCTGGACTACAGAACTGTGACAAAGCAAAAAAAAAAAGCAAAATACCACAGAGCGCATTCCACCAGAGAGGATTTTTGCCTGCTCATCACTACATGTGCTTGATGAGCTTTCAGAGCCCTGATAACATCAGGTAGGTTCACACATGCCTCTTCATCAGTACATGCCTGAAGTAATTAGTGAACCTGGATAGAAAAACCTGGACAATCTGCAGCCCATGAGGTGGCTTAATGATTTCTACTCAGATAAAACCTGAAAAATATTCCACTTGACACCACTGTCTTGAAGACATTTTGTTGATCACGTTATCATGGATAATGCACTGGATGCTCTCCCATCACCCTTGTACTAAGAGAGCAACAAGCAAAACCCAGACTTGTCCCTGCTCGTGCTTTAGAATGAATGACTTCACAAGGCTGAGAGAAGAATGAAATGCAAAGGCAAGAAGAGATGCTAGTTTCATAATGATATAATAATGTTAAGGACTTCAGACTTATTTCTGGTCAGGACAAATGAAAGTGGAACTGAAAGATTCCTTACAACTTCTCCTAAATGAAATCTTTAAAGATATGCTGTCCCTAACAAATTCTGTTGTAGGCTCCCCTGCACCTATAGAATAGTTGGAACAGAAGGACAATAAAAGAACTTTAAAAAGTCACAAAACTCGCCGTGCTGCACTAAACTGCAGTAAAACCATGTATAAGAGCACATTCAAACTGTGTGGATACTGCATCTTAGTACAGCAAAGCCCGAGGGTAGCAGCGATACTACATCTGAGAAATAAGGCAGAAGGAAAGACTTGGTTTGGTGCCTAGGCATGATTTAATGTATAGCAGTGGTAAAAAAACACAGAAAGAAGCAGTAGAATTTCCACTCCTGGGTTTATGATACAAGGTAACTTAATGTGCACAAACATATTAGAACAGGAATGGTGTCTAGAAACCAGAGTTCGCAGATAACTCTTCAGAGAAGAATTTAATTCCAGGATTAGATTTAGAAAACTAAATTGGCTTCTCATAGAATGAAATCTATACCCATCAAAGGAGGGGAATTCTGGAACAACCTTCCAAGGAAAGAGTCAGCAACTGCTCTTAAAAATTGAGATATTTTTGAAAGAAGTTAAAGAACAGAATGCTTTCCTTATTCTATATTCCTGTATTTTAAAATAAAGTTATTATTAATAAAGCACTAGAAAACACCACATTCAAAAAATTAATACAGAAGCGAACAAGAAACACTTTGAATACAGTAGCATTTCATGTTTCTGGATTTTGATTACCATAAGCTCTTACTTAGGCACCTGCAGTTTCCCAGACCACTGTGTCAAGCTCCATCCTTACCTTCTCTTCAAGGATGTGGAGGTGTTTGGCTTCACTTTAAGATCAGCTTGCCATGCATCAAAAGTTTGAGAGGCCTAAGGAAATTATTCATGTCATGGTGAAAAGCAATACCACCATTCTTCAAATAATCATAATGAAAAATTAACCATGAGAACCTTGTACCTTCCTGCAGTAAAACTGGCAGATGGGGCCCAAGAGGACTCAGGTAAACCTGCAAGCTTTACCTCTTGATCCTTTTATTGAGAACTGTGGTGTGGGGGCATCAGTCCAGGAAACAACCAAATGGGTACAGAAATGTTCTCCTATATTTCAGAGCTATGGATCAACATAGACTTATGCTTTAAGTCTCTCCTCTTGCTTCTCCATCCTGGCTGCACAGCCCACAGGCAGCCACAGGACACACTTCTGGCATAGGTTAATAAGGGACAGGTAGAGAGAAATAATATCTCAGAAAAAAATTCCTACCGAATTCAGAATAATCAAGATTAACTATTGATTTTTTAAAATAGAGTTGTATAAGCACCTTTGCTTTCAGCTGAATATTTTGGGTTGCTTTGTCAGTATAGTTATGCAGTGTAAGTGTATGGACACAGTCAATCTGGTAGAACAAATTCTAAGGAAGTAATTTATCTTAATTATGGAAGCATAGAGGGCTACCTAACATATCATTACAAAATTTATCTAGATGACATAATAGGCCACTGTAAAGTATATAAGTGATGGCTCATGAGAAGGGATTATTAATTAATTAATTTACAGTTATTCTTGTTCTATTAGTAAAAAATTTTGGGCTAAAAAAATAACAATATTTGCAGTTAACCATTTTTCTTGGACAAGACAACAAAAGAAGTTTTTCAGTGGTTTTACTGTTGGTCCCCTTAGACAAAATATTAAATTTTCATTTCAACATCTTAACTTTTTTTAAAAAATTATATCCAGATAATTTATAATCTAAACATCACTTTAAAATGAAGTGCTGGGGAAGATAATGTCTAAGCATAGTGCATAAATCACATCATGCACTCTTTCTCAGGAGAGAAAGAAGAGCATTGCTTGCTGAATATGAAATCAGCCCAAGTTGTATTAACTCTATACATCAAAATAAATTAAAAGAGCAAAAATTGTGATTCTAATGGTATAAAGGTTTAAATATGTTCAGCGTTTAGTTCTCAGTCTCATCATAAATAACTTATAAAAATCAACTGAGTGCATTTTAAGTAGACTGATCTACATTGCATGAATTTTGTATATATTAAGAATATAATCTTCAGAAATTAGCAGGAAAAAACATTAAAGCTACTCTTATTGTTTTAATTTATCCCAAGCTATCAAAATATGGATAAATTATAAATTAACCAATTGTTATCTAATTTGAGCTTTTTCTGAACTGTCAGAGAAAAAACATTCATCCACTTCTATTTTTAGATTGCTTTTACCTTTTATAATATGTTTGAGCCAATAAGAAAATCTTACTGGTATACAGGGGAAGGATTGAAATGAAGCAATTTGCTTCACACTTTCTTACAGAGATTGCTTTTAAGATACTCATTTTTAAAAAATGGCTGTGACTCTGCACAACACCACTCACAACCTCAGCTATTGAGAATTTCTAGTTATATTTTTGATCTTAGATCAAACAAACACAACTTGAAGATGAATTTTGGTTTTATTCACTTGAATGTCATACACAATTGGATCAAATTACCACATCCTGAAATTTAACCATCATTTTCAAACTTGCAATTCATCTTAGAAATCCCTCATCTCAATCTGCTGCTCTGAAGACATCACTTCTTGCCCTTATATTTTACTTAGTCATTATTTGTAAATTATTAACAAATGAAAATTTTGTTTATTTATTTATTTATTTATTTTATTCTTTTGGCTTCCATGGACATACACACCTAAGCCATTGTTGTATATACTCTATCTGTATGTTGCAGCACAGACCTTACTGCAGAAATGTCTCTGAAAAATTAAGTACAGTGAGTGGGTAATGTGTAACCATTGCCAGCTGGCCTCCACACTGAAAGAAATACTGACAAAGATGTATAGAATAGTCACAGAAAGAGTTCTGACATCTTCCAACACTGGAAAAATTCATTAAAACCAAGGACATAGCTATCATCTCTGCTACAGTAAAGTCATAAGAATCCTAATGAAGGCTTCAAAAGCTGCTGTTCTGCACGCAATAAAAACTGTAATAGAGTTTCCCAAGCATTTTATTCCAAATAAAGAAGTTTAATAAACATGGCAAGAATGAAGCATTGCTATGCTCACACTACATTTGATGAACTTGAGCAAAACAAGAACTTAGCAATTTTGATTTGTCCTTCATTGCAACAAAGAGAAGAGCCCAGGCCTTGTATTTATTCCCCATTCCTCACTCAGGAATGAGGAAGGATTGCACTGCCCAGCTACATGGCACCCACATCTAACGACTCAATTCACAGCATCAGCCCACTGGGCAACCTCTAGAGACCAGTGTCATTTTGCCTTTTGCTCATTTGGTCTAAGAACCACTGCTGTCAATCACTTGAAGTACCTCTTTTATCAGAACTTATGGCTGAAATTTCATTTAATATAAGTGAAAGGCTTTGGATGTGCACAAAAATCAGACTAAGCATAGAAGGCCACTACAAATGGAAACTACAACATTAAATGTTTCCTTTTATTCCTGAAAAAAGATGTCTGGAGTTGTTTTTTTTTCCCAAGTCTCATCACAGCTTCCACTTTTTAACAGAATTTCATTTAAAAATTACTAGTGCAAAATAATACCATTTATATAGGACTCAGTTGTCCATAATTCTTTCAGGCTAAGAGAGAAAACAATCATGGGAAGTATAGAAATGAGCAGCACACATACGCTTCTCCTCTTCTTTTCCTCCAGTCTCCATTAAAAATAGCTGACAGTATAAGGCATTCTATAATTCATGGTAAGATGCAGACCAGAACTAGGGAAACAAAGTCACCTGTGAAGTGTCTGCAGGCACAGCAGAGATATAGTAAAAGAGACAAACTCCTAAAAAGTCACCTTGAAAAGTACTAAGGCGCAAGCACTCACATCCACTGTGGGAAACAAGGAGGAAGCACATTATAGCATCCAAGACACACTGTGGTAGTTAAGAGAATGGATTTTCTCTGAGAAAGCACATATTTCTGCTTTTAAAATCTTTTATCTTGATGCTTTCCCTGTTTGAGGTAGTTTTGACAGACTTTTCTAAACTCCCATTGGATTGAAAACAAGAACATATTACAAATGCAGAGAGAAGTGTCATGAGAATGGTTTTCTGAGCATTTGAAGAGAAAAACCAGCTCAGAAAGAGATTAAACAAATTCCTGCTGGATGGGTTAATCACAGACTACTGAACACTCACCAGCTGGCTCTGGATCAGCGATTCCCTGAGTAGCTGAAGGCTGGAAGCTGGAAGCAGGGGAAGCATTTATTGCTAGTGACTGTTCAAGCTAGGATGCTGGACTCTGTCTGGTCCAGTACAGCTCTCCTCATGGCCTTGCATTATGCTCCCCAAAAAATCTGAACAGTATCCACTTTCACCCAAAATATCCTGTGAGATAAGCTAGTCCTTGGTGTCTCTGATAGGTATAGATGCTCTGTAGGAATGATGGCAGCAAAATAACCAAATAACCAACCACTACCTATTTTCTGAATACTACTAAATGCTTACTCGGATGAAGTCCTTGGCAAAGGTTCTTCACCAGACTCTGGAAAATAATGGTTGTCTTTTTTACTCAACAAAAGCTCATGTTAAAAAATCTTCATAGTCTGGATTATTGCCAGGCTACCCATGGACTTCAGGCTGCTGTAGCCCAGGCAGATCTTTTGAACAGAAATAACAGGTAAGAGGGGTCTATATTTTATGTCAACTCTTTAGCATCTCCTTCTTTAAAGTGTTACCTCATTAATTACTAGATTCCAGGTGAAAATTAAGGTAGCCTTTTTTATTTTTAAATGTATCCCAAATAGAGATTCGAAGGAGAAGATATTGGGAGGAGGAGAAGAAGAGTGTTTCTGTCTTCTTAGTATGTGATCCTAGATATAGCTCCTGCACTATATGTAAGCAGTACTTTCACACCCAAGTGTGTCTGTGTCTATTTTGATTTGGACTGGTTTATTTTATCTGACTCACGTGTGAACATGCCTTTATTTTATAGAACATGCAATGTCTAGAAGGATTTTTCATTACTTGCTCTTTGAGATTATAGCAAACAAAGCATTAAAAACAAACAAACAAATATCCAAAATGCCAGCCTCAAAACCACAAAGATGATCCTGCTCCATAAATGTACTAGTGACAGAAGGTACAGATCCTCTGAAGAAACTATCACCAATACCAGGAATAGTAACCTCCTGACTTTGGCTATAGTTTTGGGTCGTGGCATAACCCAGAAGGTGCTGAGGAGTCTGGCTGCATCCCAGTGCCTGTGATCACCTGCATATAGACAGTTCTACTGCTCAGAACCACAGTACCACGCACGGCAGCTTGTTTGGCCGCCAGCTATACCGCAGGCAGAACCCACACTGTAACACCTGAGAACAACATAAAAGGTAACATCAGAGTGTATCTAATCTGCCAGTCCTGCCCATGACAGGGCCCCAGACAATCTGACCAGGATGCTGCCCCGTACTTCCCCAGAACACCCTGTCCTTACAGAACCTGGGGATTTTGGAACTTACTGCATCATAGTTAGCACCTTTCTGCCTAACAGTCTTTAATGGATTGCTCCTCTGCAAATTTGTCTCATCACTTTCTCAGTCTGTTTAAGAACATTTTGCACCTATACACCGTGTAGCAATAACACTAACAGTTTAACTGTTCCTTAAATAAAAAACACTTTCTTTCACTTATTCTAAAGATTTTCTCACTACAGAGAAAGCTTTGAATGAAATAATTACAAGAAACAGCGAGAGTCATTCCCTTCTGCATACTCTGCATGTTCCCCTCACCCATCTGTTTCCAAGGCTAAAGACACATACTTTACATCTGTGCTATTTCATCTGTTTTCAAGAGTCAGGTTACTACACTTCCCAACAAAATTCTTCCAGTTTTATATTTCTTGTAATGTCACATCAAAATTCCTCCTCTCAGCAATACCAAAGAACTAATCAGACTAGATATGAACAACTGGAATACTGAAAATTACATATGAAGAATCAAACACTTCTGTTAGGTGCTTCCTCTGTGTAAACTGAAGACCACTAAAATATCTAAAACCAATGAGAATTATTTGCTCTATATGGGTACAATTCATGAGTTAAATCCTCTAGTGTATAACAGTCAGCAACTTTTTGTAAAATACACATGTGCTTCCTCTGCTGCTATCAGTGTTAGTCCCAGCTCAGGAAACAAGAAAATCTGAAGGATTTAACTGAAGTACAGCTGGGAAAGGCTGAATTCAGTGCCTTGCATTCAGCAGTGAGCTCCTATTTTTCAAGTGGATCCTGCCTCCATCTCTGCAGGTATGGCCAAAGCCCTGCTCACAGAACTAGGGCAAGCCCTGGGCATGAAAGGCAAAATATCCTTCTCTTGGCAGGCAGAAATGCCCAGCAATGGAGTATTCCAAGTGCAGAATGTTGTTGCATTTTATTGCTTTACTAGGATCATGAGATAACATAAAGCCTCCTTAGAAGAACTTTATTTACATGGTTTTCCTTACAAAGTAACTTGTCTCAATTCTGAAGCTGCCTTGTGGGTTGCAGCTGCTTGTGCAGTGCCATCAGGATGAGAACTCTTCTTGCCTATTTAGTAAATTAATCAATAAACTATGTACAATTTCATGCAGTACATGTGAAACCCTTGGGATGCCAAAAATAGACCAAATGATAAATTTCTCTTTCTGGATTTTTCCATGCTTCTTACTACTAAAACCATGAAGAGAAAATACACAGGAGAGTATCATACATCATTGGTGTCAAATTATTAATTAGCAAAGTCTAACTTTTCCGATGGGAAAGCTGCCGTAGATTTCAGAGCAGTTATGCAGGCTAGGAGGACAGGAAGAGAGGAGGGGGTAACACGCTTTCACCGTGTGTTGAAGCTGCCTAGTAAGAGGATGAAGAGCTTATGCTCAAAGGTCAAAAGGGAGGACGATGTGCCCTGGCCCCAGCACTGATGCTCAGGGTGCTTTGGGGTCAGAGGTGCTCTCACTACACAAGACAGGGGAGCAGAGGAGGCAGAGCAGAAAGAGAGGTTAAGGATGAGGAGTTGAGAGAGGAGGAGGAAGGAAGGAGAGAAACTCAGCAGGAACTGATGTACTGGTTTTTCTCCTGGTACCTTGGCTCTGCTGAGCATGTTTCAATGCCTACAGCAGGCTGTCTCAGCAGATTAAATGGACTCTATGCACACACAGCGTGCTGGGAAGCATCAAGTGCTCCTCTAGTTAGGGTGCTGTAACAGGGAAAAAAACCCACTGGAACTCACACACCTTTGGTTTGTATAGCTCCTCATTCTTTAGCCTCTAAGGACACTAGTAACTAACAAGTATTTCTCTAACTATAGCAGCACAAATGCCTCCTTTTCCATCCCCAGGTACTTTTCAAATGGTTGCTTCAAATCAGGAAAAAAAGGAAAAATAGGATCGGGAGTTCTAAAAGATAAATGGTGGAACATTCCTATTTGCACTGCAATGTTCAGTTCTGATAAAGCCAAAGCATTTGAACCTCAGAAATAGAAAAACTATTATTTTTTTCAGGAATAATGGTAGAACTATGTAACTATTTTCCAGTAGTTTCCACTATTTCAAGTGATGTATGAAGCAAGTAATGAAACAAAGTGCAGTACTAATTCTATAAAGGCAGCCATGATCAATGCTACATTACCATCACAAATGTAGTAATGCCTTAGAAAGCCAGTTTGGGATTTCTTTCTGTCTTAACATAAAAAGCACTTATTTGTGCAGGTTGACATCCCAAATTTTCTTTCTTTCCATGACAAAACCCTGCATAACTCCCAAAGTATGATGTTGCTGCAGGCAAGAGATCAGAAGCTACTGATCAGAAGATCAGTGTTGGCAGTAGTAGCCAATGTGAAGATCCTGAGCCACACGTAATTCATAACCAGTCCAAGTACAGCTCCTAGGCTTGGCTTACAGCCTCCATGGACAATGTGATTGTCTGAAGCCTTAGCTGTGGTAGGAAACCAGCACTGTGTTGGGTTGAGGCTGCCACTGCCAGTTGATATTGAGCCCCATGAGCACCAGTGCAGGGAAGCAGAGGAGCTAACATTTCTATGCTATTATTTCTATTCATACTGAGCTTTGTTTTGAAGTGTCTGATTCATGCAAGATGTAATAATCATAGAATAGATGATTGTGCAGCCTGGACAAATCAAAATTTGTACAAATGTAATTCTACATAATGAAATACCTGAACAATACCAATCAATGCTATCAGTAATTCATGTACTCCTCATTTGTGATATTAGATTCATAGAATCACTTAGGTAGGTGAGTACCCTACCCTAAATTATTATGAGAAGTTGGCAAAGCTGTGACTAAACAGATGTCACCATATTCACATAACAAAACTGTTCATTATGAGACCTTCAAACCCTACATCAACCTAAATAATCTTCCAGTCACTCCAAACAGACCACCCTAATAAGATGTGAGGGAATCTGGAGGTCTTGCTTTCCCTTGCATGGTTTCCTCCTTTCCATTCTAAAACCTCTTTCTTCTGCATCACACTGAAAGACAGCAGAAGCAGCAGCAATGGAACCTTCTACTGGTTTCATTCCCATTAAACTACATGTGAATATAGCAGAAAGGACTCAATTTATGTTACTCTAAGAAACAGGTTTTCTAAAAGAAGTAAAAAAAAAGTAAAACAAAGCAGAAATCCTTCTGATACTTCTGTCCTATTTGGCAAGAGAAACCCATCTGCCAGTTTCCAGCATATAGCCCTTGGCTGTTTCCCAGCTGAGACTTCTCCCTAAGGCTGTCCCTGAAACATTCTCACCAAAGAGCCCAAGGGAACAGCATGCTCTGGCCCAGGAGGAAGACAAAGACAAGCCAAATTTGTGACCACTCTGCAGTCGTTCCCTGCAGCTATGAAATCCCACTCATCCCCCACTAAGAGCATTTTCAAAGGGACCCAGTCTTCCAGACCTGGAAAATTAAGAGCAAATTTAGGAAGAGTCTGGTTCCAGCCCTACCATGAAAGGCTGCGTATTTTGGTCCATAAGAACAGTTCAACCTTCCCTGCAGAGCATAAACTAGGATCTGTCACAGGCTGGATACAAGGTCCTGAAATGTTTAAGCACTTTCTGGTCATGGTGTCTAACATGCAAGCTCATTATTTTGCCTGTCGAATGAATTAAAAGACTACATTTTTTCAGATGTCAGTGTTTTCCTATGAGGAAATATGGCCTAAACTTTCCCCAAGTGTCTGCTGGGATACCAAAGTGAACATCACTACCAGAACTAGATATGTAGGTTTAATAACGCAGGTTTTCATTTCCATCAGATAAACAATGAAAATTTGTATTTAATTTCTAACACTATTTTCTGGTCAGTAACAAGCATGAAGTCTTGTGACACAAAAATGTCAAACTGGTGGCATTCATCTGATTGTCAAGAGCAGCAATAACACTTTTACAGTCTGCTGGGTTTCTCCACACAGTAGCAAACAAACAGCCCAGGGGTATTTCATCCTGTAACAGGGTGCAGAGGGAGCAGCCTTGTATCTAACAAATAAGATCATCATTTCCATGCCTTTGAAGAAGGACTCAGGGTGGGACACTGGTTGCTGGACTGAACAGGAACAAACATTGTGGTTAAGTCAAATTCTAGTGCCCAGAAGAATGGCCTGTGTTTGCACTCCCAAAGCTGAAAGGTCTGCAAATTTTGGTGCCATTACGTTACATATTACACCTACTTCCAACATCAAAACTTGAGGAACAGATTTTGCTGTCTACAACTATTTTATTTTCTGCTATACTGTTCCTCCAGTCCTTTATGCTTTACTGTACCCATATCAGACCAAGTTTTCAGATACTAAACCCTTTATTTTTAAAATAAAGAATGCAATGCAGCTCAAGAATCTCAGCTGAAATATTCTAAGTAATTTCTGACCTACATTAATCAATGAATTTGTAGCCTCCAGCCCAACAGTCTGGTGAGTACGTAATTATTTTTATAAAATAATCTTTAGTGTGCCAGCTTTTTTTTTTTTTTTTTTTTAGTAAAAATGTTACTAGTAGAAATCCTATGACACAGGCTTCTCTTACCAGTTTCTCCTAAGAGATTAAAGACCTCATTTCCAACATACAGAAATGTTACTGTACTGTGAACCATGTCTTCAGCAAATGATAGGGAAGTTTTAGTTCTCTTTTAGCTCAGCTCAGTCAAATGAGTTTTTGGTGTTACTCATGAGTGAAGTTTAACTCAAGTCTTTTAGCCCTTTAATTTTATCTATAGGAAAATGCTAAAAGAAGGAAAAATGTGCCTATTCTTGGTTACTGCTGAAAAATTAGTACTTAGGGAACAGACTTGTTGTAGGTATTATATACAGACATAATTTTTTGTTGATAAGCACTGGGAACATATCTGTATGTTATGCGCTTTAAATTATTTTGTGCAATTGTTAATTGTTAAGTGTCTGAAAATCTATTTAATCATTCAAAAGCAATCTTATTATTCTCAGTGATTACTTCTCAACTATGGGATGAAATATAAAAATAAATAAATTATTAATAACAGTGTTTAATACAGTGAATTACAGGAAAAAAGAATTTTAATGTGTTATGAATGATTTGGAAGCATGCTCCTGCTTGCAAAGATACATGCTGAAATATTTCCTTACAGCTAATCTAGTATTTTGCCACCTTTGGAACAATACCAACTGCAGGATAATTTAATAGACACTAATTCTTGTTATTAATTCTTCTTACTAATATGCATTAATTATGCTTTCTCTTTATAGTAACAAATGAAAACCAGTATTGAGCAGAACAAAAAAACTTTCATTTTACTTATCACAAGGCCATAACTCAGAAGCATGACAGTGCTACTTTACTGCAATGGGGAGTGAGAACTGATCTGTGTTCATTTGAGTTCACATGATGCCTAAGCATCAGCTCCTAAAGCTCCCGATTTTTCTATTAGTCACTCCTTCAGTTACTAACTGAACAGAATGGATCTGCTCTACAGCCCAGAGCAAGCAAAAATTAAAATAAGATTTGGTAGCATACATCAGTTCTCTGACTGTAAATGTACTTATCAAAATGCAATTTTCCAGAATTAAGTCCAAGTCGGCAAAAATTTGCAAAGTTGCAAACTGAGAAAACCAAGTATTGTAATTGAATCTTTGGCTTTATAATGAGAACAAGAAAGACAATATTTCCAACACGTTATTAAGGGGCACTTCCATCCATATTAAGCTGCCTTTTTTTCCTTACTAATAAGATGCTTGCAAGATTGTCCCTTCTTGACCCTTTTCTCTGTATAGCACCATGGATTACTTATTGGTATTTTAAATTACATAATTACTCAGTTATATGAGGAGATTGTGCACAAGAACAACACCACTACCATCAACGACAAAAATCCATTCTTCCTCAAATTACCTATATTAACAGCAAATAGCTGCTGGGCTGCCTTTGCTTTCCTCTTTTTATTCAGGCTGTTTGCTCTGTAGGGACTAAAATATTTATGTATGCTCCTCTGAAAATCTCAGCCAAAGCAACCAACAATCACGGTCCCTAGGCAATTTCAATGGGCCCTGGATACCTCTCTCAAATGCACTGGAAACCCAGCCATTATTTTTTAGAGAATATTTTTATTTCCAGTTCTTTACCTTTAATTAATATATTTGTTTCCTCATTAAACAGGTAATTTAAGCACCTCACCTTGTATGTGAAAAAAATGAGAATGTTGTTATAAGATCCATGACACTGTGATTATGGCTGTGATGCTTTCCATGATAGTCAAAGAACGGAGGCAATGTTCATTCACGGACACATCTGGATACAGTAACAAAGCCCTGCAACAGCTGAGCCATACTTCAGTACATCGCATATGTTCCAAATTCACTATTTGAATGTGCAACCCTTAAATGCACACATGTGAAATTCTCTCTCGCAGAAATACATTTCCATTAATTTACTTAGTTGAAGTTAGGTATTCCTTTATTAACTGAACGAAAAGAATTTAGGAGGTTTTTTCTGCTGTCAGTTTTTCTCGTTTTTACATCTGTTTTCACAGTCAAAAGCCTGTTTAATCTGCAAATTACGCATTTCGGGTAGAAGCACAGAAAATAGAGTAACTCCTCCATGGCAAATGAAGGCTGACCAGCATCTTTTCGAGCAGCCAGTTATCACACGCATCTTCCCCGTTAGTACGGTGTGAGCTCCCCATGCTGCCGCTCCATCCCCGCCGCGCTCCCGCGGCTCGCAGCCTGGGAATGCGCTCGCACGCAGCACACTCGAGAGGCAGGCTTTGCCGGGAAGGGTTTTTAACCCCCTGATTCTCCCCTCTAGATGCTGCTCTTCCCTCTAGGTGCGCTTTCCTTCCCTTTCGGGCTGCACGTCGCCGCTGTGGCCGCTCCAGGCCCGGCGAGCCCCGCCCAGCTCCGCGCTGTGACTCAGCACCCCGCACTCGGGCACCGCAGCCGGGCACGGGCACGGCCCGCACCGCTCCCGGAGCGCGGAGCTTTCCCAGCACGGCAGGAGAGGGCCAACCCCGGGCACCAGCACCATAGGGATTGCAGGTCCCGCACAAAGAAGGCGTTCCCGCACAGGACGGCGGGTTCAGAACTGCCGCTGCAGCCCGAGGATCGCCTGGTTTCATTCGGGCAGTGCTAACAACGCCTCATCTCTGCTACAGCTGATTGTT